>CM008334.1:33831231-33842668 GCA_002525835.2 Ipomoea batatas | reverse complement strand
CTAGCTTGCCTGCCCATTGGCCCTAACGAGGTGCAGGAAATGTAGTTGCCCATTTCAAGAAAAATTAAAAAAGATGATGACTGGTGAGTGGTGATTATTGGTGAATGGTGAACGGTGATGCTTCTCGGGAATTGGAGTGTATGTGTGTATATATATACATAGAGAGGATGATGAAACATACACTCAGGGAATGTATGGGAGAAAAGACAAAGCCAGTTGTCAATGTGGTATGATTTGATTCTCCAGTTCTTATTTTGTAACTAATTTCACTGAATATTAGTAAAATATATACCATAATTGAGATGTTGAGATGTTGACGTCTGCTCTATATTTTCAATTAATTGATAAGATTTTCGCTTCTCAATGCATCGGTCTAGTAGATGAGATGATCTAGTGGACGGGATGTATAATTTAAAACTCGTTTCCCGTGATATAGTGAGGATTATGGTTAATTGAACTCTTTAATTTGTGCACAGAAATGCACAGTTTCATGTTAAATCTAAAAGTTAGATATGGTCAATTTATAGTCGGAGATAGATTAATTTAATGAGTTTCAAAATATAGTCACTTAGATTAAAAAAGAAAAAATGTCTAGCAAGACTAGCTCAGTTGGTTCGACCAATCACTTTAAAATCTTGCTCCAGCAGTGTGTGAGAGAGTAGTGTACAGGTAAGGAGTAGGAACCTAGAGGCTAACGTAGTAACTCGCTATTTACCTCCTTAAGTAACGAGTGGGAACCTAGAGACTGACAGAGCGACAGAGTTATTTACCTCCTCGGCTGTTGTTGGACTAGGGCTTTGAAAACTTAAAATTAGTCTATCCTAATATGGATTAGACAATAATACAAATTATTCCCGCATCAGAAGAGGGTGTACCAGAAACTGAGCAGAAGGTAGCTTCATGTGGTTGTACAAATGGACAGTTTGCAAAGCATGATCGTATACATTGTATGTATTTTGTTAAGCGCGTGGACCCATCATCTTTCTATGGCTTTATCACCAAACTCTTGCTAGGAAGAAAGGATTTCTATTAAAAAAAATTGATAAAGAAAATAAAATTGTACATGTGATATTGTATATTTGATGGTGAGCTGGAGATCAGATCAGAACTTTGATTGTTCTTATATTTTATTTGAACAATAATGTATGGAGTCAGATAAGAAACTAGGGCACGCCCTTCAATTTTTCATTATCTGTTTTCTATTTTTTTTAATTTTTATTCTGTTATATTTTTTTCATTATAAAAGAAGGGTAATATTTTGAGTTAAATAAAGCAATATTCTTAAATTAAAATTAAATGTTTAAGGTATTCTTGAATATATAGTTACTTAGGTCAAGCTCAATAGTGGGGTTTTTAGAATGGTTTTTGAGATGCCAACTAGGAAAGGAAAAGAGAGAAAAAAAATAGATTTGACGCCAATAAAAAACAGTGGCCTTCACGTGCCAGCGGGCGTGTGCAGGATGAGCGCTCCACGCACGCGTTGACGCCTTTCCCTTCCCTTTTCTCTCTCTTGGCGGGCCCCACAAAAAACCTATCTAATGAAAGACCCAAGGTCCTCTCTCACCCCTCTTTAATCGGAAAAGATGTAATACTGATTATGTATAAATTGATTGATTGTTACTTATGAGAGACATTCTCCAATAGTGAATTTTGCACAGTTTTTGAGAGAAAAAAGCCACCATGAAAGAGAGAGAGAGAAAGAGAGAGAGAGTAGAGAAAAGATGCAAAGTCTTCCTGCAAATTTGGAGTTCTTTCAGAATTATGGGGCCCACAAATGAGGAATAGATGCGTGAGGCGCAACTCTCGCGCCCACGCGGACGCGTAAATCTTTTTTTGTTTTTTTTTTTTTTGATTTTTTTGATTTTTTCCTCTACTCTCATTTCTCTTTTTTAATCATAAGTGCAAAATCTCATCAAAAACCTCACACTATTAAGGATAGTCTAATGCTTATGAGTAAAAAAAGTTACTCCGTATAATATTAGAGGTTGAAAAGTTTCTCATGAAAAAAATATAATCCTTATGAGATGAAGTGTTATATTTATGAAAACTGAACACGTCTCATAAATTAGGATCCGTGAAATCAACTCATGAGAAATTTTGCTTTTGATTTTTGGGTTACCTCTTTCTTTGCAAAACAATTTTTTTTAAATGCATTTTACATCATTTATTAGAATTAGAATTAGAATTCGTACCCAAGTCTTGATAGATAGATCTTTAGCAAACATGCAATGATAAGGAGTTTTCATGAGAAAAGCGGTTTGCAAGAGAGAAGCTTTTGGAAGTAAAAAAGTCAAGGATGCAGAGTCTTTTCTCTTTCAAGAACTAGGAAATTCTGACAAGGATTTCTGCATGGACTGCGACGGCTCGAGCTATTTTAATTGTTATGCTCGAATAATAATAACTGAATGGGAGTTTTGATTGTCACGAATTAAAATTCAATTTCAATATAATTTCATGAATTGTAAAATTACGTGCATTATTTGCTTAGAATGTGATGAATTTATTGGGATTGAGTCCACCATAAATTGGGTATAGAGGTACAGAATACGGGTAAAGAAATAGTAGTATTATTATCCGAGCGCTAAGTCCAAAATAGTACGTAGAAAACCCGAGATATTGGCCCAAAATAGTGGCCCGAAGAATACATAAATAATAAATAATAAATAATATAGCCGAATACATAAATAATAAATACTATAGCCCAATGAATTGAATATAGGGCCCAAAATGACGCCTCGAATAATAAATAAATAAACTAGATAGGGAACTAATAAATAAAATAGAACTAAACATATTTCCAACAGGACTTGAACAGTTGAACCCTAACGTGCCAGCTAGGTACCGCCCAAACGGTGGGTTGGAGGGTGTTTACAGCCTGCCCACCGGAGTGTGAGGATATCTACGCTTATGATCTTGTGCACGCTACGTGAATCCGTAGAGTTAGGGAGACCACTTAGCTGGCCCCTCCCGGGTTCCCCCTAAAAATAAATAGGACTCGAACCCTGGCAGGTGTTTACAGCCTGCCAACCGGAGTGTGAGGATATCTACGGTTATGATCTTGTGCACGCTACGCGAATCCGTAGAGTTAGGGAGACCACTTAGTTGGCCCTTTCTGGGTCCCCCCTAAAAAAATAGGACTCGAACCCTAGCGTGCCAACAAGAGAGAGAGTGCTCGAACCAAGAATGTCTTTTAAAGAGAGGGAATGGTGCCTATTTATATTGTTGTAGGACTCACGGATCATTGACAAATTGACGGCATCTGGCAGCCTTCATTCTTAGCCACACGTGTTCCCCCACTACTTTGCTTCCAGCGCACTCCCATGTATATATAAGTGGAGCTTCCTATCTTTTAATTCACAAGATCTTGATAGCTTGGGTGGTTCGTCCTTGTGTTGCTATGTGAGAGGTTATGGGTTTGAACCCCTATGATCACCTCATCAATAAAGATAGACACCCTGCTAGGACAATTGAACCAAGACTTTCCCAATAAAATGGACCCTCGGAATCCCATGTCTCCATCATAAGTCTTCCACTTTCTTTGGTTGTCTTTGACGAGTAAAGATGTTGTTTGGAGTGAAATAATCCATTAAAAAAAAAGAATAATAGTTAATCGGCCCACTAGGCGGCCTAACCGATGCCTAGGAGGCCTGGCAGTCAGCGCCTAAGAGACCTAGGCGATGCTTAGGTGGCCTAGGCTGAGCTTAGGCGACCTAGGCAATCATTCAAAAAAATAATAATAATAGTTAATCGGCCCACTAGGCAGCCTAATCGATGCCTAGGAGGCCTGGCGGTCAGCGCCTAAGAGGCCTACGCGATGCTTAGGTGGCCTAGGCTGAGCTTAGGCGACCTAGGCGATTGCCTAGCCGGCCAGCCGCCTAGACCACCATTTAAAGTGATACGCTAGGCGGTCAATCGGCGCCTAAAATCTATGCGGGGATTAATCGGCACCTAGACGAGATTTTTGCAACATTGATTTTTTTTGGTAACTTCACTAATTTGTTTAGCCTGCAACCCCTAAGCTTCTGCATTCTACTTTCTGCATTCTGCCATTGATCACACTTTGCCCTCCGACCAACTTAAATAACAGAGCTTCTCAGACCCCTTAGCTTCTTCCCCACAACACTTACCCCATTGCAGACCTCCAGTAAAGCAAACACAGCAGTGGTGCTGTCAAGGAAGCTTCTGAATTCATGGCCACAGAAAAGCTACAAAACAGTGTAAGAAACTCTATCTCAACTCTCTCCTATTCTATGTATCCAAGAACATGTCGTTTCATAATTCTTTCGTGGTTTCTGGGCATGCATATGTGCATGTGGTTGGACAGAAGCCGGTAAAAGACCAAGTCCAGCACTATGTGGCTAGGGGAGTGTTGGGAGGAGGCCTGAAGGGCCAAGTCCAACACTCTGGCTCACGAAAATGTGCCAATAAATCCCTAGATCCTAGCACATCTTTAGTCCAAATCTTGTTCAGCTCTAACGAATTTGCTTCCTGAGACATATATACACGCAAAAGGCAATATTGGATTTTCCACTCCAATAAGTAGGAGTTAAATGTTCCATAAAGATGAGAGAAACAGAAGAACACCACAAAACTTATTATCTAAACTCTGCACACGAAGCAAAAACGCTAGGGAGGGGTCAGTTCAACTGGTTGATGTTGATCCTCCTCTCGTATCAATGTATTCTTCTTCTTTTTGATATGTTCTATATCAGGGAGTAATTATTGAAGATGTGCCAATCTGTAACTACATTGTATACATTCTGTACAATTAGCATATAAATACCGTAAAAAGCCTTGTGGGAACATTATTGGACCACTCCAATAAGTAAGTCTTTCAAACCTTGAGAAGTCGAGGCATTGCCAGAAATTCCTTTTGCAAATTCATCATCAATGTGGGTTGATTGTAATCCCGATTCAGTATCCTGATGCAATGCACATAGCTCGGCTTCACTCTTTTCTCTATTATCACCAACCCCGTGGGCTAGAAAAGTTGATCCAGTGCTATACTCCAAGCTGCCTGCAGACTCTTCCGATAAAGCAGGTTGCCTGCACAACAATATATTAGGTACTCCCATTTTTGTGGACAAACATTCCCCAGTAACATATTTAGCTTGATGCAATGATAGTCCAACTACATAAAAACAGTATTAAACAAAACCTTAATTTCATCATCCCATCATTATCCATTACAAAAGATTCTTATAATCCAAAACAGTAATCAAACATCTAAAGACTCTCACTTGTCAGATCCATGGACTCTAATATGCTCTCTCAGTATATCATCTTCCTGCAACACACCAACATTTTTAAAACCAGCCAAAAACAGCAAACCAGAACAGTAAACCCAAGGAAATGTAGCAGTAAAACAACAGACCTCCTGAGACCAAGAAACAATGTGTCTCTCTTTGGGCTTTGAGGCTTCACTGCTATTAGTAGTCCCTGCTTTCTTCTTCATATTCTGACGCAACATACCTTGTGAATTAGCATATGATATGATCACTCAACTGTTCACCCAAACTGCTTCAAGGTACAGACTCTTGTGATTCATCATATTCAGGTCCCATTATTTTGATCTATGAATGCAAGAATGCAAAACAATGAAATGGGATCAGAAGGAGGAACAGTATCACATGATCAATTTGGTAAAGAAAGTAAGCATTGAATAGGAAAATAAATGGAAAAGTAAGAATGAATCATGTTGTACGTATAGTAGCTTCTAACCTCCAAAGTATTGTTCCAGCGTCGTGTTGAAATTCTAGAATACACTCGGCAGAAGTGATGATGGAAGGACAACACTGCTGCAACTCAATTGACTCCAAGGTAACAATATCTTTCATAATCATAGGGATTTCTTCCAAACAATAACAAAATCTTAGGACTAAGTGCTTAAGACATTGAAACGAATCTTCATCACCTCTCCATTGCTTGAGCTTTTTATTTTCGAGAAGCAAGAATTTTAATTGAGAAAATCCTTCTTCTAATTCCATACTTTTCCATCAAAGGCATTTTCCAATTTGAGAACCTCAAGATGAGGCAACATTTCAATTACCTTTAAATCCCTCTCTGAAAGGTTAGACCGTTCAACCTCAACTTCTTTAGTTGTGAAGGAAACATAGATGGCTTTGGAAGGGTTACAACGCAACCAAACGAAACTGAAATTGATAGTCTCTCAAGATGTTCCAAATATTCAAGATTATCCAAAATAATAGTATTGAAGCAAAATACAAAGACTTTCAATTTTTCAATGTTTGGAAACCTGCAATATACTCCCGTTCTATCTTTATCCATGCTTGGAGGATCAATCACATAAGATTTGCCAAGTTCAAGATGTTGTAACTGTGATGAGTTCCATTTTGTTGAAGGCAAACGGATAGTAGGTGTTCTAAGTTGGGATTCTTTACTAGAAACAACAAGAGTCTGCAAGTTTTGATTGGTTGACACTACATAACCAAGACCCTCAAACCATTCTGTAGCAGATAGGTATCTCAAAAAAACTAAAACATGTAAGTGTGTTGGCACTCTTTGAAGAAATGAAGATGGAACAAAAGCCAAAACTCTTAGCAACTTGAAAGATACCGATATTTCATCATCTTCATTGAAGAAGAAAATGGAGCGAGGGTTGTTTGTTCCGAACAACACATAATAGTCAAATCTGTGTGTATAAACTTAACCAGCGGCATGAATTTGCAAACATGCAAAATGACCATCGTGGAAGTTGGTGTGTATTTAAAGCACAAAAAATGCCCTCTTTTTGAGCTTCTCTTATGCAAAAGCTATGAAAGGCACTATGCATCCTATAATTCTTACTTTTTCTAGAAGAACTCCAATTGTCAATTAGAATAAGACTTCTATCAATAAACTCTTGTAAATACTCATAAGCTTGACTTTCCAACTCCTTGCCCTCCAATGGATTAATTAATCCTTCAACAATCCATAACCTAATAAGTAGTTTCACTTTGATTGCACTACGTTTTGGAAAGACTCCAAAATATAAAAAACAAACTTTTAAATGTTGTGGCAATTGATTGTAAGTGAGGGTGAGTGGCCTTCTATTTAGAACTCCAAGCAACTCTATTTCCTTTTCAACCTTCTTCCATTCTTGTTTTATGTTGTCACACTTAGATAGACGTTTTGCAACTACAGCAATTGAGTATGTCAATCCTTCGCATATCTCTACAACTCGGCTCCTAATTTTTTGAAACTGATTGATAATTATAGACACTACTAATTAAAGTTGTTTTCCCTATGCCGCCCATCCCAACAATTGAGAGCACTTGTAGTTCCTCAAAGCCCCTAATGAGTTTGTCCATTATCAGCACACAATCACGGTGACGACCGACCATAACATTGCTGGACTCCGAAGCCGAATCATGTTTTAACCAAGGAATCAGTGGTCCTTCACTTATATTCACCACTTCTTTATAACCAGTTTCCTTGCTTTTTTCCAACAACTTTGCTGCGTTTGCTGCTGCTTCTCCCAAGGTTTGATGGAGTTGCTGCTGATAAGCTTTTTGTTGATCCTGTGTGCCCTTGGCCAGAAGAAAGTTGCTTAGTTGTATTTCAATGTGGTCTTCGGCATCCAGTGCACAGTCTCTGATCTGTATCTCCAAATCTCTGATTGCAGTGCCATCCCCTGCCCCGGATTTCTCCTGCACAAAACCTTGCAAAGATGAAAGCTTTTCATAAAAAGATTCCATTGATATAAACCCCACTTCATCATCAAGAGGAACCCTTGGATTTGGTTGCAGAAACTCTAGCTTAATTGTTGCCATTAGAGAAGTCAAAGCAACACAAGCCATCTCGATCTCTCTTTCAATTCAAAGTATTCAGACACTATCAATTAAGCAAAAAAACACATACAAAAACAAACCTAAAGAGAACCAAGCAGCACATTGTCCACACAATAGAAAATTTTAGCTCAAAAACTGTACAATTAAAAATGCACATCATAAATACTCTTCAGATCTGTTATGCAATGTTTGGAGGGTTGTGGCCACACCCACTCAGTCATTTCAGAAAACTAAACAAGCACATCCTCCCATATGCTTATGATGTGCATTTGGAGGCTAAAATCTGTTACAATTAAAACAATATAAAGTATGTGTCAACTACTAAGATTGGATTTTATGCAATTTTACATTTCCTGTAAAGTCTATTCGTAAGATGAAACAAATTTAAAATATAAGTTTTAAGTCTTTAGGATTCAAGCTATAGATAGTTGTTCATAAAAAGGCATCAGACTGTATTGTCACCATTTGCAAGTCAATAAATTAGTTAAAAAGATCATTAGTAAAAATTTAAAATTGAAAACTTGATGTAAACTTATAAGTTTCCTGAAAAATGCAATTTCCAGTGCAAAATAGACAGAGACGACATTTACTTTTCTAATAAAAAGTACTCCGTAATCAATTTTCATTTCCTAATCATTGTCAAAACAATTAAATGCCCTACATTTTTATAAATACTAATGTCTCACACAGGTACAACACCTTCATTTAAAAGCACTGACTATCCATTTCAATATTAAATATAAAGCACATCAAACAACTATGAAGAAGAAGAAGAAGAAATTGGCAGATAAAGGTTAGGATTTCAAACTTATCTAGAATTGTAGCTATAAACAAATTTGGACACATATCTTACTTGTGTGAGTTGTATTTAACTCAGTTATTTTTTACAAACTTCTTACCTTCAGGCAAGCTCCACTTAAAAAACATGTTAATTATATTAATAGATCTTACTATTAATATGTAATTAAAGGAATATATTTACAATAATATACAAGTAGGATGTGTTGTATATAGTGAAGTTGTGCTTCAAATTGTAAGGTCACTAAAAGTTGTTTTGTCTTACAAATCTCTTGCTTTGTAGTGAACCTTTGCATATATAAACTGTTTTAATATTCGGTTAAGTATTATAAGTTTAGTTTATATACTTTTTTACATTAGTATATCACATAATATACTTTTTTTATTGTGTTTAGGGTTTTTTTTTATATTCTCAAGCGTGTTTATTCTCAATAATGGACTGGTGTGTATATAATATTTGTATAAATATATAAAAATTTAACATAATATTACAATACTTGCTCACAAATTAATCTGACAGAAATTCAATTTTATTTTTGACAAAAAAAATAAATTTGAATTAATGTATATATGTAAAGAATAATTTAGATTAAATAACAAAAAAGAAAAAGGATTTAAGAAATTTATTTTACTTTGGATTATTACCAGCACATAAAGCAAGAAATTAAGTATTTTTTTTTATTAAAACATAGTGCAGATACAATTATAATCTTAAATTGCAGGTAAAGAAGATTAAGAATGACCAGGACAAACCTGGTTTCTCCTTGACTTGGGAAGAAATGCATTCTTCAGTCTCATCCTAAAATTTTGGCAAGCTTAACAAAACAAAAGCACTAAAAAGTCAACATTTGGAATTTGTTGCGGAAGAGATCTGTAGCTGTTGATGTTGGATTTTTCCGCACTTTTTTTGCGGAGCAGATTCGCTACAACTAAGCTAGATCAATTCAAAAATTCACGGATTAACGATGAGAGGACGCACTGTAGAATGAACTTTCCAGCTAGATTATATTCGTAGAGAGAGAAAGGACCGAGTTCAGACAGAGGCAAGAAGACGGGTAGAGAAGGAAATATGAGAATGGTGTCTGAAGTCTGAAGCTAGGTTTTCCTCAAAAAAAAAAAAAAAGTCTGAAGCTAGGTTTAGGTTTGGTTTTTGGCAAAAACTTGTATGATATCGTCTCACCGTGATACGAGTGAGATCGGGTCAAGATTCAAATGTAATACTTATACGCATAAATGTCATACTTATATACTCAAATTTAAGATTAATACTCAAATTTAAGATTAATCAGAAATAAATTTCTTTTTACTGGATAAATGTAATACTTTTAAGGGGCATTTGGTGGGTAAATTTACCAAGGGTGTGTTTGGAAACCCGAAAAATATTTTCTGAAAAATATTTTTCGGGCTTCTTGTGTTTGGCAAGACCTGGAAAACAAAAGTCAATGAAAAATAATCTTGGGTCAAAGAAAAATAGGGGTCATTTTATGGAAAATGACTTCCCCCAAAATTTTAGGAAAGTCATTTTCCGGGCAGCGTTTCTCTCATTCATCATTCTCCATCTTCATATCTTCTTCTACACAATCAAGACTAACACAGGACCTTCATCATCTTCAAGCAAACCACGCCATCAGAAACCATAAGAAACTCATTTTCCGATCAAAAACCAGTCGGAAATCATCTCTGATTTCCGATCAGTCGGAAACCAGAGTCTCAACTCCGACCGGAAACCAGAGACTCTCTGGTTTCGGTCGAAAACCAGAGACTCTTTGGTTTCGATCGAAAACCAGAGAGTCTCGACTCCGACCGAAAACCAGAGAGTACGTATCTGGTTTCGGTCGGAAACCAGAGAGTCGACCGACTCTCTGGTTTCCAGTTCTCTAGTTTCCACGGGAGTGGAAACCCAGTGGAAACCGAGAGTTTTTTTTTTTTTTTTTAATAAAATTAGTGTTTTTTTTAAAATAACACTAATTTTACTTGTTTAAAAAGATATCTCATGAATTATTTGGATAAATAATGATAATAATTGATAGAATATGTGATTTTAACTTTACGTTACAATTTGTTCATTTTCTAGAAAATGAACCAAACACATCAATACAGTTTTCCGGAATGCAACCAAACACTGAGAATGAATGTTTTCTAGAAAATGACTCATTTTTCAGAAGTCATTTTTCGAGTTTTCAAACACACCCTTAAAGGAAAATACAATACTTTTACATTTCGATTTAAAAGTATTACATTTTCCTCAAAAGTATTATATTTTTCCTTATAAGTAAGGGACACTTGTCAACATTATCTTTTATGAAAAATGTATTACTTTTTCTCTTATAAGTGTGAGAAAAATGTATTACTTAGGCCTCGTTTGGTTCGCGGAAAATATTTGAAGGGAAGTGGAAGTGAAATTCTGTGGAAAAGTAGTTACGAGGAAGATAAATTCTGTTGTTTGGTTTGTGGAAAAGAAGTTGTTGGGAAAATAAATTCTGTTGTTTGGTTGGATTTAGAATGGTAAGGAATAATGTGTATAAAGACCTAAATGCCCCTATTATTATTATTATTATTATTATTATTATTATTATTATTAAGCCTACCAAAATGCTAATGCAGTGACCCATTTACCATTTTTAACCCATCAACCCAAACCCATTACATTTACCCTACCCATTGTTCACTACTGCAAAGTGCAAACCTGCAAAATAAAGAACAAATCAATTGAAGCAGCCAAGCTCAGAGAAGAAGGCAAGACTCAGGTTGGTTAAATTTTTTTTGCATCCATGGTTGTTTTCTCCTCTCTTTAATTTGTGAAATAAGGTGGAGAGGGTGAGAGGCAGAGACGGCGTCACAGGAAGTGG
>CM008334.1:33774649-33787193 GCA_002525835.2 Ipomoea batatas | reverse complement strand
CTAAAGCTCTACTCCTATCGTCAATCCTTGTGAGAACGATATCTGGTGTAAGATTAAGAATATATACCCTCTTACACATCCGCTCACCCAAAAGACTACTTCACCAAAAGCACTGTACTTATTTAGTATGAAACCCCAGGAGTCTGCTAACTATGTTGTCATAGCTAACATATATGCATTTGAAGGTTTATCTGATATAAGGGAACTGGTGGTGAATAGAGGGTTATTGAAAAACCCAAAACCCTGGCTATAGCTTTATCTAGTTAAGGAGTAATAAGATGGCACTTATAGCTTGTTCCTGCTAGTTGATACAACAATAAACTGATCTAAGAATGTTAGATTTAGGTGCTTTAATTTAGTTTTGAATGGTTTTTGGGTGAGGGCATTGGAGAAACAGAGCTGATGATATATAAAAGGTTTTTGAATAATCTGGTGCCATTCCACAATATAAACTATGGCCACTGCGCCAGGGCCGGTTTTTTGATTTGCGGGGCCCTGTGCTAGTAACTAAGTGAGGCCATATCAAAGTATAAATAAACTGCGAATTGAAGAAAAATTATAAATAAAAAAATGTTAAAAACTTAATTTTGAACCAATATTGTTAGGAATATAGCGGAATAATGCGGAAGCGAATAATCGAAAATTGAGAATTATAGAAGTTAAATAATAGGAAAATAATAGAAATGACAAATAAGAAAATTACTAAATTGGGACAATATATAATAAATATATACATTAATCTCACAAGAGAATATAAAATAATATATATTATATTATATATGTAAGCTAACGTGAGAAAGCAAATAGGATAGAAGGGATGAATAATTCAATTGAATTGATGTTTTATGAGCAATTTACAAAGCTGAAATCTAAACCTATTTATACAATGCAAATGACATAATTTTGCGGCAATTCCATGGAGGAGATCAGAGTACTTCATGGTGAAGACATGGCTGCATGGGATACGTACAAGCACTGTAATGACTAAGACAAAATGTGGTTTGAAATAAGCTAATGAACTTGAGCCACATATTTTTAATATTTTCTAACAAATATAATCACAAATACATATACTAACTATTAGAGGAAGGCTGGACGGGCCCCCAAAATTTTGGGGCCCTGTGCGTTAGCACATCTTGCACGCCCTAAAATCCGGCCATGCACTGCGCTTTTCATTACAATCAACAAGAAGTGGTATGTAGCCCCGTCGGGCTAGCTCAAGTGGTAGTATAGATTGTTATAATTCATAAAATCAGGAGATCTTAGCTTGTTGATTCTAAAATATCTTTTATTTACTATTTTTAATTTGGAAATATCTTTATTATTAGAATTGATTTATTTCCTTTAAAGATAGCAAATAATTATAGTAAGGAGCCTTAATATAATGATTCTCGTTTCCTTTTTATGTTTTATTTAGTCATTTGTAATCCTCTTATATAAATGGTACTTTCATTCTAATAAAATGGAAAAGCAAGCAAAAAGTTAAGATTAAATTAAAGGTGGAAAAACTCTCAAAACGTTACTAGTATCTCATTCCCTATTTTCTTTAATTCATCTCTCAATATAGACAACCCACAAAAAACCCCGATAACCCTAACCCTAATCAACATGTGATGATGCGTGAATTTGCTCGAGTACATAACATAGACAAGTTGACCTAAAGTCACCACTTTAACAGCAAGGTGGGGGTTCGACTCCTACCAATAACATCTTGGAGTTAGGGTTCTTCAAGCTAGAATTTGGGGTCTTGGGCTCTCCAGGTTGGAGATTGGGCTCCTCAAGTTGGCGGAGGTATGGAGATGGATCCCTTGTCCGTGGAGTCAATGATATGAATTGACTAGGAGGCTGTTTGGGTGACTCGCGATTACCTCCTTCAGCGACTCTTAGGCAAGAGTACGTTTTAGGGGCTTAGGATTAGTTTAGCGTAAGTTGAGAAACCTAATGTATCAAAAAAAAAAAAAAAAAAAACTGTCTGCAATACTTGAGCCTCTGGTATGTCTGTGAGAAAAGGAATACATTCTCCATGCTAGCAGGATTCAGCAAATTAAAGGCACTGCTCCTGCCTGAACTGGAAAAATGTTCATTTTCTCAGCATGCATTGAAGTTTTAACCTATAACAGAACTCAGTTGACTCCAAAGCCATTTGACATTTGCAGGATTCTGTTTTGATATTTATAGATTTATAGCACAGAATTTGTATGAGATCAGACTATCTCGCGTAGAATGAATCCTAATTATGTAATGCTATTAGTAAAATTGTAATAATTTTTTAAAGATCAATAAATATTAAATTCATTAGAAGTGTTACTTGTTTCTTTAAATTAAATATTAAATATATAATAAACTAAGCAATTTAGACTTGGAAAAAACCCTGTGGCCAAGCGACATAATTGTGACTCTCTCAAATGGGAGAGAGAGGATTTGAGCACATAGTCTCCCATCTAGGAGAGCTACAGTTATACCATTTGACCACAAGGTCTTTAACAATTAGTAAACGAAATTAGTCGTATAAAAATATATAATATTTTTGTTTTTTGACATAATTTGTGAGTATATACTTAATTGAATTTTAAAATATTAAATCTAAATATTAATTCACATTGTGAAATTGAATCATCTGATCACTCAATTCTTCAAATATAATAAAGTCTATTTATCAATTGTTGAACATTTAGTTTTGGTTTCCAGACTGAGACCAAAAATATATATTTCTGGTGTCAAAACTGTTAAATTATACAGTGAAATTTTTATAATTTAAAATTTCATTAATTCAAAACATTATTCTATTGATGAGTTGATAATTGATTGTTAACTGAATTACAATCTGAACTGGGTTTCTATATGAGAGATAACACAAATCTCTTCTAGCCTATAGGAACACATTATTTGACTAACTAACAACCACTAATAATAACTATACAATATATCAATATTAAATGTCACATGGCTCACACGCCCCCTCAAGCACAAGGTTGGTAGGGCACAACATTGAGCTTGGTACGAAGAGTCTGAAAGCGCTGAGCAGGCAACGGTTTGGTGAAGATGTCGGCCAGCTGATCCTGTGTAGACACAAAACTGACAATCAACTATCCAGAAGCTACCTTGCTCGAACGAAATGGTAGTCAATCTACCTCGACATGCTTAGTTCTGGCATGGAAGACAGGATTTGTAGCCATATATGTAAGTAGCTCCCAGATTATCGCACCACAGAGTCGCCGGATGCCCCGAGTGCAGGCGTAACTCACGGAGCAGGGAAACCACCCACGTAACTTCAGCAGCAACATCTGCTAGCCTTTTATACTCTGCCTCGGTGGACGAACGAGCTACAGTGCGTTGCTTCCGAGAGACCCAAGAAATAAGATTCGACCCAAAGAAAACAGCATAACCACTAGTTGATTTTCTGTCTATCGGACATCCAGCCCAGTCAGAATCGGAACAGGCATGTAACGTGGAGTGTAACGAGGGAGTGACCCGTAAGCCCATGTCTAGAGTGCTTTTAACATACCGTAACACCCGCTTGAGTAGACCCCAGTGGTCTGCAGTAGGTGAGTGCATAAACTGACAGAGGCGATTAACAGAGAATGATAAGTCAGGCCGAGTAATAGTCAAGTACTGTAAAGCCGCCCCTACAATGCGCCGGTATTGTGTGGGATTATCATGAAGCTCAAGTGTAGGAGATGCTGGCTGGGTGACCGCAGCTGGCGTGGCTAAAGGCCGGCTTGCACTCAGTCATACCGGTCCGTACTAAAATGTCCTGCATATACCTCTTTTGAGACAGTAAAAATCCCCCATTAAAAGTCAGAGTCTCAATGCCGAGGAAGAATCAAGGTGTGCCTAGATCCCTGATCTTGAATGCTGTAGACAAACTATGTAAAAGAGAATCAACTAAAGCAGCACTGTTGCCCATCATGATGATATCATCAACATAGACAAGCAGATAGACCCGCGAGTCCCCTGTAGTATAATAAAATAAGGAGACGTCAATCTTGGATGGTGAGAAACCTGCCGTGATTAGGAAATCATGCAGACGTTTAAACCAAGCACGAAGAGCCTGCTTTAGTCCATATAACGACCGTTGAAGGTGACAAATGTGCCCAGGATGCATTGGATCCTCATAATCGGGTGGTTGTTTCATATAAACTGTTTCTGGCAAGTGACCATTGAGGAAGGCGTTGTGAACATCTAACTGCCAGAGAACCCATGAATGAGTGACAGCAAGAGAGAACATGGCTCACACTATTAGCTTTTGATGATTTGATGTGATTCTTTTTTCTCTTTAATTTCGTTGAAGATTACTGGAATAAAAGTGTGTGGAATGGCATAATTAGCTTTGTCAAATATGTGGCTTTCAAAATATGCAAATCTTATTCGGAAAAAAAAAAATGCAAATCTTAATTGTCAAGATGTTTATCATTGCGCTAAAAGTTATAACTAATAACGAATGTGTAATTTTATTTTTTTATACTTATAAACATTTAACAACGTCAAGTTTCGATGATAGAATGCTAGATTCAGCACTCTAAACTTCCCTCCAACATTAATTGACACAACTTTATGGTAATTCTGATCATCCTATGTGCGCGAACTTGTAATGTTTGTCAATCGTTTAAACTTGGTTAGTATATTTTAACCTAACCATGCATTATTTTAAGTGGGTGACTTTGGGGTTTGTAGGCAAATTATTCAGTGGACACGAGTCCACTTTGAAAGGTGAACTTGGGTCCAAAATACACAATTTACATACTAAATGTTTACAATTTATATATTGAACGTTCACAATTTTATATACTAAATGTTCGTAATTCAAATAGTATGTGAACATTTAGTCATTTAGTATATAAATGGACACGGGTCCATGGTTTAATTGTTGGGGTTTGTAACCCTAGGTTAGTTGTTGGTCCAAAAGTCAATACTCCATCACCGAAATTTGATCTTCTGACCTTCCCTCAAGAAGAGTCACAGATGTGTCATCTAAGCACAAAGTGCTTGGCAAATTAAAGTATGTTACTTTTCACGTATCAATCTCATACTCTTTATTAAATCATTTAAATGAAGACACGTCCTGGCAAGAAATTAATGAAAGTTTATTTTCATTATATGTTGCAATATAATATATTCTTACATCTGCTAAAAAAGCCTTATTAATTATATCATAACTTTTTTTTTTTTTGAAAAAATTATATCATAACTTTTATTATACTAAAAGTAAATATTCATTGCAATGAAATTTCAGTCATTACAGTCAACAAAATCGTAGTTGACTATGAGGTAGCCCTGAGCAACGCCTTGTCCATTTGTGTCCAGTTGATTAAATACATTGACGTCCAAATCCAGCCCTCCATTTGAACACTGATCAACGATTCTCACCGTTACTTGATCATTGGTGGCAGTGTTAGTGACCTGAGTCAATATTTTAATAACATGCAAATTCAATTAATATACATTTTTAAAAAAAATAATTTATTTAGATTTGTATTACTCTGGTATATATATAGAAAAATTCCAGGTATCAAATTAAATAGATTTTTTCTTTTATCTTTATAACCGATCAAAACTGACAGAAGTAAATACTATAACTGCCCAAATAATCAATTGTCGATATTAATCAGTGATATCGATTACCGAAAAATTGAAAATTTATTCTATATTTTAAACTTAAGGCGTACACTGATACACTGACATAATGCACATTAAACTACAAACTATAGAAGTAAATAATTGAAATTAGAAATAGAAAATCTAGCAAAATATATACATACACACGGAACTAACAAAACTTTATTACAATACACTATTAGTTTTTCAGTCACGGACCGAAATCGAGGGTAGATACGTGATAAATAATTGAAACTGGCAAAAACTAAAATTTTCAATCGATTCGACTTTCGATTAACTATTATTAAACGATTAACTGAAAATTTACTCACCCCTACCTAAGAGTAATATTCCTGTATTATAATTAAGTGTCCTTCACTAAAAAGATACGTAGTATTTCATTGAACGGGAAAAAAATAAATGTTGTACATGTGAAAAAATGGAAGTTCATTGAATGTACTTGATTTGTACTAGCTGAAGTATATTTTGTATTCTATAAAGTTATACTTTTCTTATAGGAAAAAGTGTCAAATAGGCCACTGAACTTATCGATCGCTTTTGTACAATTGGGCCATTGAACTTAAAAAGTGTGCAATTCAACCATCAAACAAGCAAAAATTGTGCAATTGGACTATTTTTACAAAATTTTTTAATTCAATTTGAGTTAAAAACAGTTTAATATTGACTCCCAACTAGTATGGTAGAAGAAAATGCCACTCTTAATACATATATGTTAGTAATATAATTGGATTTTACCAAAAAAAAATTTGTAAAAATGGTTCAATTGCACAAATTTTGATTTTTGATGGTTGAATTGCACACTTTTAAGTTTAATGGTCCAATTGCACAAAAGCGATAAGTTCAGTGGCCTATTTGACACTTTTTCCTTTCTTGTATATATACCTTTGCTGAATCATAGTCGGGTGAGAACTAATCATAATTTGCGAACCTGCGAACTTCTGAAAGATTGCACCTTAACTACTATACAATTGCACCACTACATGCCGGAGGACCTTGCAGTGCAATCTTATCGGGATGCAGTGCAATATATAATAAGCACGGCGCAATCCTTCATAAGTTTGCACTTTAAAATCAAACACACATTAAAATCAATTCGCACCAAATTATGGACTTACCTCTGATAAAATATAAAATATAACCTTATAAAACACATGATATTGATTATTGATATTGGAAATTGTTTTTATTGGTTAGTAAATATCATACCGCCAAACATCTGCCACAAGAATCCTGGCCTGTTGGTCCGACAGGACCACAGAAGGCAGTCCATCCATACTTTTGCCGCCATTCGAGTGGCTTGTCGGCATCCCAGGTGGCGCAGAACACGCTCGCCGTATTATAATCCCAATTAATATCTTGAGGGTTGTAAATATTATACGTTGCCCTCACGTCGGTGGCGCTCTGTGCGGCGGCGCCGGCCGCCATCGCCACCACCACCACAAGCAAACAAGCAGCAACTCTCTCCATTTTTGTATGTGCTTTTATTTGCCTTAATGTGCTGTATGTATATCTGTCTTGGGTTGGGTTGTATTTATAGACAGGCCGAGAAGGAAACATTTGGGATATGCTCTAAAACAATAAAAATAATTAAATTAATGAGTAAATACTAGTGGAGGTCCTCCGATTTTGATGACACCGCCACTTTTAGTCCTCAAATTTTAAATTAACCACTTTTAGTCCTCCGACTTTGATGACACTGTCCCTTTTAGTCTTCAACTTTTAAATCAATCACTTTTAGTCGTCTTACTTTTTGTTTCTAGCCACCTATGGTCCTTCCTTTACAATTGGACATCTAATATCATTTTCTCAAGGGCAATTCAGTCATTTGGTCAAAAATTTAGTGTTAACAAAGGAGAGTGGAGAATAGGGTTTCTTCAATTATTCTGATGAGGAACATAATACTCAATACATTAATTATGAACTGACTGAATTGCCCTTGAAAAAATGACATTAGATGTCCAATTGTAAAGGAAGAACCATAGGTGACTATAAACGAAAAGTAAGAGGACTAAAAGTGGTTGATTTAAAAGTTGAGGACTAAAAGTGGTGGTGCAATAAAAGTCGGATGACTAAAAGTAATTGATTTAAAAGTTGAGGACTAAAAGTGGCGGTGCCATCAAAGTCGGGGGACCTCCACTGGTATTTACTCTTAAATTAATTATTACAAAGATTTTGTTGTTATAAACCATTTTGAATAAGTCTATCTTCAAGCCGTAAAAGGCCGGAGACAAAGAAATTATTTAATTGAAACGTACATGCTACAAACTCTTTTATATAGTAATATAGTATACAGTTTCGTCACTCGTCATGTCATTTACTAATTAGAGTAAATTTAAGAAAAGAAAGAAAAAAATGAAATGAAAAGAAGAAGAAAACTGATTGTCATGTAACACTAATTGTTGGTTACCATAAGAGTATGTATAAATGCATTATATTACTCTATTTAGAATGTAGTGATCGATCGGTTGTTTTTATCATTGATTTTACTTAAAGATGAAAAAAAAGAAAAAGGACAATGATGTTTTTGGGTGAGGAAAAGTAACAGGATGAGAAAAAAAGGGGAACACACACATATTGTGATGATGATGATGCTGAGGATCATGTGAGAGTAGTACCATATGAGAGAAATAAGAACTAATCTCACCCTTATATCTGTAAAATTTCGACGGATCAGATCAGATTAAAAAAAATATAGTGACATTTTCGTAATTATCATCAACTTCACTATACAAACTTTAACACTTAAATATGTAATCTTTAACAACTAAATATGCAAACCTGCTAAATTTTATAAAATCAACAAAATAGCTGAATTTTAAATTTAAACCGTTATGCTAGAATTTAAGCAGTAAAAAGTGAACCACTAAACAAAATAAAACCAAAAACTCAGTCATAAACCTTAAAATCGAAATCTTAAGTGCAATATAATGCACTTTCACATTTTTGCAATTGCAGTCTTTTGATACTAAATATGCAAAATGTTAATACTAAATGTGCAAACCTAGAAAAGTGTGAGAATTGAATATTTTAGTGTTGAAGTTTGCACAATAAAGCTGGTGATAATTACGAAAAAGAGTTAATTTCCAAAGGGTCCTGCGACTATGGTCTTTTCTTAAATTGTTCCCTTGACTTTTAATTGCACGCGAAGTCGTCTTCTGACTTTTGAACTTTAAACCAAAATGATCCTCTGTTAGCTTTGGCGTTAAATAGGTGTTAAAATAAAGGGTAAAATTGAAAATTCAAGTTTTGCACTTGAGTTTAAATCAATATGTGATTCATTTTAGCAATCTGCGCACATATTTCTTCAAATTGAGTTTTTGCCCTCCTAAATCTGCAATCAAAATGTGGAATAATCAATTAGAAGGCCAAAAAAGTTCATCTTCAACTTCGTCCACAAACTTTCCAAAGGAAAGATTTTTGGCCTTCTAGTTGATTATCCCATTTGATTGCACATTTAGGAGAGCAAAAACCTAATTTTAAGAAATATGTGTGCATGCCGCTGAAAGAAGACACATATTGCTTTAAATTGGAGTGAAAAACCTAGATTTCCAGTTTTACCCTTTATTTTAACACCTACTTAACGGAGTTAACGCCAAAGCTAATGGAGGACCATTTTGGCTTAAAAAATTCAAAAGTCGGAGTATCACTTTGGGTGCAATTAAAAGTCAAGGGACTAATTTAAGAAAAGGCCATAGTCGGAAGACTATTTTGAAAATTAACTCTTACGAAAATGTTACTATATTTTTTTTAATTTGATTTGATCCGTCGTCTAATATTTTCAGATGTAATGTTGTGATTGATTTTTATTTCTCTCCAAATGTTATAGTTTATTTAAAGAATGTTAAAAAAAATTGATTTGAAAGAGAGATAATCAAGTGGATGGACTAGCATGATTCTTAGATGGGTTGACAATATAATTTGTTGAATAAAGGGGAACAAAGTTATCATTGTTAAGAGAATATCTTTCATTTGGGCTTAAGTCCATGCTTGGGATAGTATTGACCCTTGTTATGGGTTAAATGTAGTGATTACCATTTTCAAGGTAATTTTGTACCAATAAAATATGAAAAACAAAAAGTAGGTGATAATTTGTACAAGTTTAAAAAATTTGTCACATAATTATCATCGAAAATTAGTGTGATAAACAAATCTTAATCTTATATCTGTATTTACATCTACAATCTACAAACTTAATAAGAGCCATTAAGTTAGGCCTCTAATGAAATTTAAAAAATGTTGGTGTATTTGTTTATTGAAATGAATGGTTAATATTATTTTGATTTTTGTAGTTTTTATTATATTTTCTATTTTACCCTCTATTATATCATTTATTTTTCCTAAATACAACTGCATTCTGTCATTGTAAACTTGTAATGGAATATTCCTTTAAGTATTTATTATTCTTAACATTCTCATTCATTTTCAAAAGGAAGGTCTTAGGTTCGAACCGCATCCCAATTAAAATTGACATAATTGTTAAACATATATACTATGAATATGTTAGAGTGTATTATATTAAAAAATATATAATATAACAGTTAATGTGATTGTTGTTCGTACACTATGTTATGTTAGAGTGTATTATATTAAAAAAATATATAATATATGTTATGTTAGAGTGTATTATATTAAAAAATATATAATATAAGAGTTAATGTGATTGTTCACTCTCTGGCCAGAGTTTCTTGTTCGTACACTCGTCGGGAGGTGTGGGACGCAGATATCACTCATTGTACTCGTGATTTGATTTCGCAATAATAGTTCGCTTTGATGGTCGTTTACAAAAATACAAAATAAAATTTAGCATGAACTTTGGTCAATTAATTAAAATCATGCATGCATTGGACATTCATAAAACAGTACACCTAATTTACAATATATATTAAACACATGCATATGAGAAACTATGCCTATATTATCATTGTCTTTTGGGGGAAGGAGAATTTGGTTCTGTTTTTGAAGGTGCACTATGCCAAGGCACTAAAATTGCCGTGAAGTACACCAGGAGACTAAATCAAATCAAGAATTCATTCCTAGTGGAAGTGGCAACAAGAGGGAGCATGGATCACACTAATTAATAGGTTTTGTGTTGCAAAGAACTATGCTTAGGGTACTATCTAGTGAGGGTGTTTTCCTCTAAAACTGTTATTGCACTAGTTAATCTAACATTTCTGCCACAGGTTATAGTTATACATTCTTGAAATATTAAAAATTTGATAATCTTGCATTGAGGTAAGATAGTATATCAAATGATGTTTTGATAAATTTTGAAACACTAATTTAAAAATACACATTAAGCATTGGACAATCCGCCCAATGCGCATGCGATAAGTAGTACTTATATACCCAACGTATACCGAAGTTCATTTACAATTAACTGATTATAACAATGCTTTTTTTTTTCTTCCACCATTTTCCGTATAAAATGAACTATAAGAAAACAAATATAATAAAATAAGAAAAATGATCTATTCAGAAAATCCGAAGAATGCTCCAAAGACTGATGAAATTCTACGATTCTAACAGATTAATGCTGGCAATGATAACTGAGACCTGAAAAATAACACAAAATCTATTACCAAAAATAAAATAAAATAAGAAAAAAGACAACAGAAAATCCATAATTGTTCCTTACAAGAAATCCATAATTTACTCCGTATATGATGAGCTTTGACTAACAAAAGTATATATTGAGAATATGCATGCTAGCACCAAGGATATGATACATTGGATCTTGGTAGATCAATAATGTTACATCCATCATTTAATTCACTCTTATAAATTTATTATATCCATATATTTTGCTTCTAATCCCATATTGATACGCAGTTTAAAAAACATCATTCAATACTTTGAAATAGGTGGTTGAGTGAGCAAAGCATGATTCTTGTATTGAAAGGTTAAGCTCGATTCTTAGTGTAGATTAATTAACATTATTGACTATATACTCATACATTCCAAATCAATAATCACAAATGTGAAGTTTATGTGGAGACAAAACTAACGAGAACTCCTTTTAAATCAATTGAGAGACATACAAAATCATTTGAATTAGGTAAAAACTTGTGTGAGACTGTCTCACGGATCCTTGTCCGTGAGATGGGTCATGTTAAGATAAAATGTAATACTTATATAGCAAATGTAATACTAAATCAGGAATAAAATGTTTATTACTCATATGAGAAAATGTAATACTTTTAAGAAAAAATATAATACTTTTACATTTTGATGTAAAAGTATTACATTTTCCTTTATAAGTGCAACAATACTTATAAGGGAAAATATAATATTTTTTTTTATGAAAAAGGAAATACTTTTACATTAAAATATAAAAGTATTACATTTGTCCTCAAAAGTATTATGTTTTCTCTTATAAGTAACAAATATTTTATTCCTGATTTAGTATTACATTTGCTAATATAAGTATACTTTTGCATATTGACCCGACCTGTCTCATGAATAAGAGTCTATGAGACAGTCTCACACAGGTGTGGCCCTTTGAATTAATATATAGCGATGCATGTGATTATAATTCAATACAGAGAAGGGGCTGTAATAAATATTTTATTACCTTTACTGATGATATCACACGATAATGCTATGTGTATTTGCTAATTAGTGAAGATGAAGCCGTTGAAAGATACTACGTATCATTCTTTATAATAATGAAATGAAAAACCAAGTTAATAGGAAATTTAAGGCGGTTAGAAGTGATGGAGTAGTGAGTATGATACAACTATTGGTGATTACTGCGTGCAATATGATATTATACATGAGTATACAACATTTTATTCACTACCTCAACCAAACAGTGTTGCTGAACATAAAAACTGCACTTTGAGAGAAATGATGAATGCAATCTTGATAAGTCCAAGTGTGCCCAAAAATATGTAGGGTAAAGCTATTTGATCAAACAACTACCTTTTAA
>CM008334.1:33755791-33767487 GCA_002525835.2 Ipomoea batatas | reverse complement strand
TTGTAGAAAATATAGACAATATAACTAATGAAATTATATCTCTTTTTAAATATTTTGATAATGGCTATTTTTTTTTTTGAATTAAGACATTGTAGACATCAAATTATAAATTAAAGAAATGCATATGTATTATTTTTTTGTTGTAACTACTAATTTATTTAATTTAATAAAAGTAATAGAGTGGGTTACTTACTTTTGAATAATATACTCTAACGTACATATTCGTAGTATATGTTCAACAATTATGTCAATTTTGATTGGGATAAGGTTCGAACCTAAGACCTTACGTATATACCTAACTTTCTTTGACTCTTATTAGGGTTTAGGGTTTAATGTACTAAAAATATTTTTTTAATTTATTAAAAATGTACTTTGTGTCCTTATGTCAATGGCAAAATTGGTGGACTATGATACATAATATAATGATTGGGGATAGTGTCGACCTTGTTATGAGATAAAGGTAGTGATTGCCATTTTCAAGGCAATCAATTATAACTGCTCGAGAATTTCCAACTCCTCTCCGATAGCTAGACTTATTATATTAGATGTGTCAAGACCCTATTAGCAACTCCATAATGACCAGATATTTTATATTGTGTATAAATACTAGAATATTGTAGCGATAAAGCCGCAAATTATATTGTGGACCATGGTCCACAATACATTGTGAACCATGATCATAGCTGATACTGCAAATTGTATTGAACGGATACTGCAGTTGTGTTGAAAGGAAATTGCATGCAGTTGCACAGAACAGAGGCTATTCATCCGTTCAATACAATTGCAGTACCCGTTCAACACAACTGCAGTATCTTTTCAACACAACTGCAGTATCCGTTCAACACAACTACAGTTCCAGATGGATGACACGGCCTCTGTTCCGCGGTACTGCAATTCCCTTTCAACACAGCTGCATTATCCTTTCAACACAACTGCAGTATCAGAGTTCAACACAACTGCAGTATCAACCATGACCCATGGTCCACAATGCAGTGTGGACCATGGTCCACGGTATAACGACTGCGACAAAGCCCCCTAATAAATGAAATCATGATGTTACGCCAAGATCATAATTCTTTATTCATTGTCCAATCTATTAATGATCATTTGCTCAATTTTGAACATTAACACAGAATATAGAGAATGAGCTCACGGCACGTTATATTGAAAAATAATATATCTAATTGCAGCTGTTACAAAATAATAGTAACTTTAATTTGTAACCACAACGTCATGAGTTTAAACTTTTTGATTTGAGTCGATCAATTTTGGACAACCTAATCTAATTTATATCATTGTGGTCCTTTGCTGATTAGGATCATAAGGTGAAGTTTATCCACTTCACATCCTCAGATAGTGGACGTAGATTTTCCACATCACCCAAAACTAATACTAATTTTAAATTTGCAACCTTGTACCCAAAAAATATGGAGAAAAAATATTAGGTGATAAGTTTTAAACTTTTCAAAAATTTGTCACGTAATTATCATAAAAAATTAGTGTGATACACAAATCTTTGAGCGATAAGGAAAACCCACGGTCAATATCCGGATGTACACTAGGTAAATAATGTCTTGTGATCCTAGCCAGTAAATAAGGACCGATCCTAGCCGGTAAATAAGGACCACAAGAAAGTAAACCCGTCTAGATTTATTACCCATAACTGACCGACTCAAAGTAGAAAACCAATAGACTGTAACTTTGAGATTACCAACTCAACAGTTTGACCAACTTAATAAATAAATATTTATCTTATATATTTAACAGCGTATACTGAAGTTTGTTTATAATAACTACCTGATTATAAGAATGTTTATTTTTTCTCCCCAACCAATATCCGTATAAAATAAACAATAAGAAAACAAATAATATAATAAGCAAAATAATCCATTCAGAAAATCCAAAGAATGCTCCAAAGATATGAGATAATTCTACGATTCTAACAGACCAAAATGCAGGCAAATAGGCAATGATGACTGAGACTCGAAGAATTACAGAAAATCTATTATCAAAAATAGAATAAAATAAAGACAACAGAAAATCCATAATTGTTCCTTACAAGAAATCCATAAATTATCCGTATATGACAACAAAGTATAATATATTGCAACTTGCAAGTATGCAGGCTAGCAACAGGGATACACTGGATCGGGGTAGATGGATATTATATATATAATTTTTTTAAACACTCATGATTTTTTATAAGGTAATATCTGTTAAATACTTTATCAGTCACATTCAGCCCAAAGAAAACAATGACCTAACCCCCGAGATTTAATCGTGTAACCCCCACATAATTTACTCTTATAAATTTTTTTATCCATATTTTTCTTCTAATCCGATGTCAATAGGCAGTTAAAAAAAACATTCACTACTCCAAAAAGAGTGGTTGAAGGAGTAAAACATTATTTTCGTACCGAAAGGTCACGTGTTTGATTCCTTAGTTGTCAACACTTTAATTTCTTGGCCAAGCTAAGCCTATTACACATCATCTTTTTGGTATAATTTATTACTTTTGTATAATTTTATCTAGTACACATCCAGTAGATACTTCAAATGTTCTAATTATTTGTTTTGATGACATTTTAGATTTAGTACCTTGTTATTTGCCAGTTCTAACTAACTCATCTTCATTAAATATGATAATTAAAAAGCAAATTATTATCTGTTTTAGCTTTTTCCCATTACCAATTTCGAGGGCCATGAGATAGTAGTTTAATTACCATTTAATTCTTAGATTTCAAAAAAATTATCAATGATTAAATATGGAAATTATTGCTTAAAATGGTTAAATTATTACTCGAGTATTAAATGTAAAAATGTTGTCATATATAATCTATAATTATATTGAAAACTTAACTTTGATATTTATAACTGATACTTTTGTCAAAAACCTTGTGGTCTAGTGGCACTCGGTTTATACCCCCACATGGAGGGAAGTGGGTTTGAGCATCAGTGTAGGCGACTATTGATTCTTTGTGCTTCATTAGGTTGAGACAGTAGCTATGTTTTGTAATATATAGAGTCAAGTAGTACTCAAACAAAACAAAAAAACAAACACTTTTAAGTATCTGTGTGCTGTATAATTATTTTAATTTTATTGATATGTGATATATTTGGGAATAAAATCTTATAAATAAAACAAAAAAAATATAATTAAGCTTTTTGGGAAAATGTGTCCATCTTAAATTGTTTTATAATGACCGACTCAATCCTTAAATTCTTCTCATAGTCACTTTTCATCCTTCAATTGTTACCTTGATGCCTCTTTCACCCATAAGTAAATAATGGAATAGTTAAAACTGAATAGAACTTTTATAAAAGTTAGGAAAATGATATTTTTGATCATTGAATTCTTTCCTTAACCACTTTCATTCACCCTTCAATTTTTATCTCGGTGACTCTTTTTACTCATAATTGTTTGGATCTATTAAAACTTGATTGAAATTTTATAAAACTTAAAATCAAAAAGATAAATTTGTATTATATTATGCCATTCTTATTGCCTCAAATCTCTCTTTTGAAGCATTCCCTTATTCTCCAATAAGTACACCTTCAAAGAGCAATGTTCCCATTGTCAACGTAGAAATTACGGAAAATTGTAATTTTTGCCCCTTCATAATATGTCAATTATCAATGTCACACTTGAATTATTAGTGGTGTAAATGTTAACCCTCAATTTTCAAAAATGGTACATATACTGCCCCTCCCGTACCAACAAGAGGGTAATATTTACACCACGGGAGGGGCAATATATGTACCTTTTTTAAAATTGAGGGGCAATATTTACACTACTAAAATTCAAAGGTGACATTAATAATTGACATATTATGGAGGGGCATAAATTACAATTTTCCTTAAAAATGACCTACAAAGACGATGAGAAATCTTCTAAACCAACAAAGACGATGAGAAATCTTCTAAACCACAACTTTGACTTTAAATTTCTACCACATATTTGATTGTTACCACTCCTTTAATGTATAATGAACAAGCTCATAATCCCACCATGATCTGCTATGTACGCACCATAATCCATACACTTCACCATAATTTACTTTGCATCAACATATGACAAACAATAGTACAAAAATTGCATAATAATTTTTGAACCAACAGAATTGGTTACCAATCTTTATGAACGAGAGTTCAACTCTGCAATGGGAGTTGCATCTGAAGGCAAGAGGGATCTTGCAGCACGAGGGAGTTGTGTTCTCAATTTCTAGGGCGTTATATAAAGAACATACAGCGACAAGTGTTCAAGTTTCATACTTGCTTATATAAGTTTATCTATGTCTTATGTAATTAAAAATACATAGTGAATTGAGTTTCTTTCTTGCTAGGGCCTTGTGTATTCACTCACGTTAAAATCTTGGTGTCTCAATTTTCTTTATACATTTTTATCTATATGTTTTGTTGCACCTCATGATTAATTGTAACCAGTAAACAAGTGTTTGGTCTTCCTTAATAACTCTAATAGAAATAAAAGAAACGTAGAGATATGGAGAATAATTATGAAAAGGAAAATTGTAATTTATGTCCCTCACAAATATGTTAATTATTAATGTCACTCTTGAATTATTAGTGGTGTAAATTTTACCCCTCAATTTTCAAAACGTTACATATAATGCCTCTCCTCTCATGGACCTCGTTATATGTACCGTTTAGTAAGAGTAAAAATGCAGTATTTGTTCATAACTACAGCACAAAGAGTCAATATCGCTTCTACTGAGACTCAAACCCACCCCTTCCATATGGGAGTGCAACCGGGTGCCACTAGACCGTTCTTTGTTTCTCTTTCTTTCTTCTCATTCTTCCTCTTTTCTTCTTTAATATGTTTCTTCTTCATTTTTCCTTCTTTCGTTTTTTTCGTTGTTTCTTCTTATTCAACTCGGTTCCTACTCCTTCTTCAAATCCCTAACCCTAACTAAAATGCCCTTTGACGACAATTCATAGAGAAAATTGGAAGAAATTCGAACTTGGAGTATGTAATAATGACTAGTTGAAGGCTATCTGGACTAACTACCACGAAAATATGTAAGTGTTAAATTTTTATGATTTGTTGTTGTATGACTTGTCTTTATTAGTTAGCATTGAAATGGTTAGGTGTTGTCTTTATCGGTTAGTATTGAGATTGTGCTTTCATGAAGTCTTTTACTGATTTATATTTCCTTTCTTTAAGTTCAGAAAGGTCGAAGTAAGGAATGAGGTGAAGACCATGTGTTTGATGAAATGCTTTTTAAGTTAATAGTCACCTAAAAGTGCTCTATGCCAAGAAAAAGCCTAGTAGACCGATAGGTGAAAGACATTTGCAAAGCCTTACTTCAGTTAGTCATGATTTGCATTATATCAAGTCTGCTATAGTCTAATGCGTGCATGCATAAACTCAAGTGATTGAATCCAACTCCCCGCTTTGCTTGCTTTGTTCATTGCTTTCATGCCTTCTTTGCTTTGTTCCTACATTTGCTCTCTTTCCTTTACATGCTTACACATGTTCTCCTTTGCACCTAGTTATCTGTTGTTGAAACTCTCCCTTTGAAAGTATTGCACTTAATTAAATTAACTCCAATTTGTAATCCGGAAGAATCTTCATTCTCCACCCCTACTTTCCATCCACCGCTAACTACACCTTGTCAACTGGTGAAAGAGAAAGGGGAAAGGGGAAAGTGGAAAGGGAAAATCGAAATTAAAATAAAAATCATTTTTACGTTACTAAGCGGTGCATATATCGAGATCCGTTAGGGGAAGGACAATATATGTAACGTTTTGAAAATTGAGGGGCAACATTTACACCACTAATAATTCATGAATCATGAGTGACATTGATAATTGGCATATTTGTGAGGGGCATAAATTACAATTTTTCCTTATGAGAATAATATTTCATGTGGTAATTAGTTAATCTAATTGTCTCAATACTATTGTTCATGAAACAAACACACTGCACACATGCACTATATAAGTATATATAGTACACACTTCACTTTACATAATTGATTTGAGTCTAAAATTTATTAATTTTCAACATCAAAGCACGAGTTTTTTTTTTATTTGGTATATATCAAAGCATGCACTATATATAGTAGCTTTGATTTATAGGATGGATGATTGTCAATAAGATTATATTAGTGAAGAGGAAGTAGAGACATGTATAACGAATATGATATCCTATATGAGAAATGAAATCTTCTTTTTGAGCTCAGTTAAATGCACACTTAGAATAGAAAAATATAGATCTCAGGGAGGGAAAAATATCATTGGAGCAAACCAACTATTATCTTAAAAAAAGAGGAACAAAGATCTCTGGTCTAAACATGACGATTATGCCACTTGGAAAAGAGAGACGCTCATTTTCCCTTATTAATTAAAATTTTAAGGAGTTTAGATTATCTAATCTAAAAACATAATAAGTCTCAATCAACCGTCGTTATATCGTGGACTGCGACGTCGTTAATCTAAAAACATAATAAGTCTCAATCAAAACGACGTCGTTTTATCACTTGGACCACAATGCTTGGTGGACCGTGGTCCACAGTAAAATTTGCGCTCAATCAAGGTTATATCCTTGATTTATGTCCATCTTTTTGTATGCTAATAAATGTATACATTTTACTTTAAATGTTGTACACTTCAATGTTATTAGACAAAATTGTCCCTACTACATTTTTGTTATACAAAACTACCTTACACCGTTACTTTTTAACTCCATCATTATTATCATACACCTATATTTATCATATCTATCCTTTTCCTATTCTTTATTTATCATTTTATTTAAATCATTATATATATAACATGGTTGTAAAAATCGCGCCTAGGTGACAGGTTAGGCGGTCTAGCCGGCCGTATAACCCAAAAAAAAAATCGCCATTGCCTATATCTAGTCGCCGTCACTCGCCTAAGAACGAAGCCACCATGAACAGACAACATCGTCGCCTACCACAGACCACCAAAACGGACAACAGCATCGCCTACCACAAACTAGCCATCGTCGTTGCCTACCACAGACCGGCCATCACCGTCGCCTACCACAGACTAGCCATCGCCGTCGCCTACCACCAAGAACGGAGCTATGCAACCCAGAAAATTTCGTTGTCGCTTGCCCCTCCGTTCGATCTTGAACCTTTGCCTCTCTCCTCGACCAGCAACGATGACGCTGCGGAGGACTTCAGACTTCAAATCTGGCTGCGAATTCGACGGTTCAGACTTCAGACTCCCTCATTCGGCGGCCTTGAATTTTCCTCTCCACTCCGTTCCTCTCCTCTTGCGAATTTGCGATTCAGATCTGACTTTGACTCCTCCTCCAACGGCATCTCTCCTTCTTGCGTTGGTACAGAGCAATGGATGTTGGTACATAGCGGTGGATCGGAGAACAAGCTTTTGAGTTTTGAGTATTTGACCTTTGACTCCCATTCTCCCTTTAGCTAATTAGACATTTAGCCTAAAAAACTCATGTCTCTCTTTAATAAAAATCGGGCGCCTAGCGATTTTTTCAACCTTGATATATAATTAATTTAATGGTTGATTATGTTTTAATTAAATGTATATAAATGGTAAATCATATATGTGTGTGTATAAAATACATATATTATTTGTGTATATATAATTCGAATTATAAATTTTAAATATTTGTATTTATTAATGTTTTAATATTGGATATGACTTTTTGCGCGTCGGGCATACAAAATACTAGTGTAACTAATAAGAGGCTTTCTCACGTGTAATGATGGGGGAGGGTGCAAATTAAAATCCAAAATGAGTTCTGTAAACATGTATAACATTAATTTTGGCATAGTTATAAATGCTTGAAACTCCTAAAAAATTTCTATATTTTCCTAAAGTACTATTTCTACTATCTCATATTTCTCTGTCTGCACTTCTAAAATTTGAAGTGCTCCTTTAATTCAAGTTTGCTGAAAATTCTATATTTGAGTGCTCAAATGTATTCGTTTAGAATCTATTGTACAATGAAAAATTGACTCTTCAAAATTCCTAGTAACTTCACGATGAAGCGAATTGATTTTAAGAAAATTGTGTGTGTTTCCCAAGTTCTGAATTTTTCTGGTTATTGTGAATGATTGTGACATCAAAATTTTTTAGGAATATTATTTTTGGATTAAAATTCCCTACAAATGAATTTTTCTGGTTATTGTGAATGATTGTGACATGATATTTTTTAGGAATATATTATTTTCGGATTAAAATTCCCTACAAATTCAAAGAACATTGTAAAGATTTCTGAAATTCTACGACTCTAACATATCAGTGCAGGCAATATTGACTGAGATTTGAAGATTTGACAACATAGATAAAATCCATAATTGTGCCATACAGGAAATATCACTGCCCACCATAAATTACTCCCTATATCATCATCTTGACTAATTAAGCTAACAAAGTATGGCCAATATGATAGCAACAACGATACAATGCATCCACGTTACATCCATCATTACTATCCCTCTGTATTTGTTCACTCTTATTAAATGTGGATACCTACTAAAAATATCCAACCTAAAGTTTTATAAACTAATCTCTATTAGATTTATTAGTTCTCAAACTTTTTGTGTATAACATTCGGTATATTCACATCACCAATATAAGACTAACTTGAATTTGATTCAAGTAGTATAAGCAAAGTTTAAACGTACTCTTACGCAGGAAATTAATTCTTTAATATGGCTCTCAATTTAGTGTTTGAATGGTGACATTTTTAAATTTATTTCTGGAAAATCTGTAATTTCTGCCCCCATAAATATGTCATTTATCAATGTCACCCCTAAAGCTTCCGCTATTACGAGGTAATAACTCAAGTTTTCTTCATCCATCATCCATCACTAGTAAAAATCCTTTTTTGAATCAAATTAATATACAAAAATTTTAAAATCTTAAAATCAAGCATCATATCAAAGTAATTAAAACATCATCAAGAATAAATTAAATGAATTAACCAAACTTTCACCAAAAAACGAACACCCAATAGAGGCAAATTATTGTGTGAACCACGGTCTAAAACGACGTCATTGAATTTTATGAGTTGGAATAATTTACATTATAAGTTAGAATAATGTACATTATGTGTTAGAATAATGAAACTTCTGGGGTAAGATAATGTACTTTATGAGTTAAAATAATGTACATTATGCTTTAGAACAATATACATTATAAAATATAAAAATATATTTTGCAGTGGGTCGCGTAAAAAAAATTACGCAAAATGACGTCATTTTTGGACCTTGGTCCACACAACTGTGTGGATCACGGTCCACGCAATAACTAAGCCTCTTGTTTTTAGGAGATGGAGTTGGCATTTTGAAAAGGATGAAGTATGAAGAAATGGATGATAATACATTACTTTTATCATGGTATTTTTTTTATTTAAATAAGAACTCATATTTTTATTAAATTATTATTTAAATAAGAACACGTTATGGCAAGAAAGTAATTCAATTTTAAGACAATTGAATATATAGCTAGTAATCCATATTTATTTCCATAAATGGAAGCAATATTACAACATATGCTTAGATCTTCTCAAGAAGTTTTATTATCTTATTATTATTGCTTTCAATATATTTAAAAGCAAATATTCATTGCCATTGGCTTAGTCATTACAGTTAACGAAGTCGTAGTTGACTATGAGGTGACCTTGAGCAACGCCCTGTCCATTAGTGTCCAATTGATTGAACGGATTCACGTCCAAATCCAGCCCTCCATTTGAACACTGATCAACGATCCTCACCGTTACTTGAGCATTGGTGGCGGTATTGGTAACCTGCGTTTAAACACATGCAAACTCAATTAATAATGTGTATATATGAGTAATATTATTCATGAAAAAAATTTCAATGCCATAAATAAACTTCATAGCCAAGCACCTTGTGCTCAATTGGCATGTAGTGACCACCTTCAGATGGGAGGTCATGAGTTCGAGTCTCAGTGGAGGAGATCTCGAAATTGACTCGTTGTGCTTCAACAGGTTGAGAAAAGTATGTATGAACAGATACTACAATGTAATAGGGTCAGTTGTATTCAAAAAAAAAAAAAAAACTTCATACTTTTTGAAGCTTTTTTTTTTTTTTGGGTGAAAGAGGGAAACTCAAAGTCATGCACTAGATAAAACCCGCATTGTGATCCTAGTTGTCAAAGTATCACAAAGAAATAAACCAGCCTATATTATCCATAGCTGACTGATTCAAACTAAGAAGACCAATAGGTCGTTCATGTGCATTTGGATGACGGGGAAAACCACATAACCCTTTAGGGTGTAAGAAAATCCCGCCTTGTAACCCTAATCGGCAAAATATCACAAAAAATTAAACCAACCTATCTAGGTACTCATAGTCCATATATAGCTTATCCGCTCAAACCAAGGGACAAAACTTTAAATTCGTGACCTTGTGATTACAAGTCTGAATCTCTTGTCATCTTGATTGGACTAGGGTTTCTTTCTTCCGCATATTTGATGCTTTTCAAAGTTGTATTTCACTTTAAATACTTTTTAGAAATGATATAACTTTGTAAAGTACACATACACAACATCGTAAAATTTCATCATTAATAAATAACATACCCTCAAACATCTGCCGCAAGAAGCTTGGCCTGTTGGTCCGACCGGACCACAGAAGGCAGTCCACCCATACTTTTGCCTCCACGCAAGTGGCTTGTCGGCATCCCAGGTGGCGCAGTAGACACTCGCCGTCCTATAATCCCAGTTTATATTTTGAGGATTGTAATTATTGTACGTTGCTCTCACGTTGGTGGCGCTCTGCGCCGCCGCGCCGGCCACCAGCGCCACCACCACAAGCAAACAACAAGCAACTCTCTCCATTTTGTATTTGCTTTGCCTTAATGCTATAATTGCCAATGTGTTGTATCTCTCTTGGCTTAGCTTGGGCTGTATTTATAGACATGACAATTGACTAAAAGGGTTGGGCATATTTAATAATAAATGAATTATTACAAAGATTGTGTTATAAGTTATAACCTGTTTGAATAAGTCTATTACTAGAAGCTCTTTGAAAAATATACACCTTGCTCACAAGTCTATTATTAATTAGCAAAACTTTAAATAAATCAAGAAAAAGAAGAAAAATTGTTATCGTATAACACTAATTGTTAGTTGTTATACGAGTATGTATAACACGACTTTATTTTTAAAATTCTCTAAGGCTTAGGGTGAACCTAAGCCACTAATTGTTAGTTGTTATACAAGTATGTATAACACAACTTTATTTTTAAAATTCTCTAAGGCTTTGGGTGAACCTAAGCCATAGAGGGGGTTTGGAAATAGTTTTCGACCAGCAATAGACACGCCTCAGTTAGAACCTTACTAATTGATTATCGCACATTTTGATTGCAGATTTAGGAGAGCAAAAACTTAATTTGAAGAAATATGTGCACATGCTGCTGAAAGGAGTCACATATTGCTTTAAATTGGAGTGCAAAACATGAATTTTCAGTTTTACCCTTCATTTTAATACCTACTTAACGCCAAAGCTAACGGAAGACCATTTTGGCTTAAAATTTAAAAGTCGGAGGACCACTTTGGGTGCAATTAAAAGTCAAGGGACCAATTTACGAAAAAGTCATAGTTGGAGGACCATTTTGAGAATTAACTCTAAAATATGTATATTGTAAGAGGCATTTGATATATATATATATATATATATATATATATATATCTACTATACTAA
>CM008334.1:33742055-33755767 GCA_002525835.2 Ipomoea batatas | reverse complement strand
ATATATATATAGAGAGAGAGAGAGAGGTCAATCAAATAAAAGCTGAAGCCTAAGAGAAAATTAAGAACTACTTATGATATCATAACGGTCAATTTTGGGGAGAATCAACCGTTCTAAAACAGGGGAAAAGTATAGTGACATTTTAGTAAAATATTTCAAATTTTAAAATGTATGGAGTAATTATCAACACTGTAAAGTGTATTGAGCAGTAATAGAAAGTGTACTCAGTTATATGTGAGAGTGCAGTGTATTTTGCATATCATTAGATACACCTTTAGAGTCGTAGATATTGAGGGCACATCTACGTATATCGTTGAATGCAATTATTTGAATTACAAATAATAAATATATATTAGATAAAATGAGATATGAAAAGTATTACATCATAGTACAATTCAACTTGTCTATATGATTAATGATCCATCTTTATCCTCTTAATTAGTACGTTGTTTGTCACCGTTTACTTTTCAAATGGCGTAGAAGACTTGGCAACGATTTCTGATCTATTTTTTGATACATTAACATGAAATTTAAAAATAAAAAATCCTTTGATAAAAGGACAAAGAGTAGAGGAAAAAGAATGGCCAATGTAAAATTAACCTCATGCCCATAATATATATATATATAAATATATAAATAAAATAAATAACCATAATGGACCTCCATTTCCCTCTTAAAACTATAAGAAAATAAAAATAAATAGAAAATTCATAGATTTCTGAAATTCTACGATTCTAACTGAACAATGCTGGCAATGCTGACAGAGACTTGAAGAATTGACGAAAGAAAATCCATTACCAAAAATAATTTTTTTAACAAAAAGATTTCTTTTTTTTTTTAAATATAAAAGAGAAATTATTCAAGAAATGTGACCAGCCAACTACTGTATTACAATGCAGTATCTGTTCATAACTACTTTTTTCAACCTATTGAAGCATAAGAGTCGAACCCACCACCTCCCGTATAAAGAGAAGGGTTTAATGTCACTGAACCACAAGGTCCTTGGCTCCAACTACTATAAATTACTCTGTATATGTTGACCTTTTCACCTTGATTAACGAAGTATATATGCTGAATATGCGAGCAACAAGGATATACAATGCATGGAAGGAGGGTCAATCTTCGAGCAAACCCCAATTAAGGTGGTCAGATAGTTAGTGTGGTAACCACGTAATTCTAAGTTTGGCTCATTGTATAATTATTTATTTGCCTTGATTTAAATCGATCAGCTATGTACAACCTAACCTAATTTAATTCTTTGTGATCATTTGTTAACTAGGGTCATATAAGGGGGCGAACTTCACCCTGAATATACCTTCAAATAGTGATTGCGAACTTTCTCGTAAATCAAAAATGGTGGATGTCACACCCACCATTTAATTCATTCTTATAAAGTCATCATTCATAATTGTTCATGACCAGACGATGATACATAATTCAAAAATAGCATGCACTCTAGTTTGGACATAAGTACTTACTACAAATACTCAAACTAAATTTTTATCAACTAATTTCTATTAAAGTTAATTGTCAATTTTTTTTTTACTGACTGTGTTACAATGTAATATATGTTCATAACTACTTTTTCAACCTACTGAAGCACAAAGAGTCAATGCATCATTGACGCTTAGCTTCCGGGCATGAATACGGTGATTTGGGAGAGTCACTCCGTACCACTAGACCACAAGGTCATTCGCAATTAATTGTCAATTTAGTTATTGAATACGGTGATATTTTAAAACTTCTTCTCAAATTACAATTTGATCACATTTTCTCCATGACTTTAATGACAATTAATTTGGTTTCGTGTTACCAGTTTTGACTCATCTTTGTGAAATATAATGATTAAAGGGGTAAATTATTATCTCTAGTAGATTTTCCCCATTACCGATTCTTTATTTGCCTCATTTGAATTGAAATTCTTTACAAACCACATACTTAGCTAGAGAGTTTACTGTGGATTTCAATGTTGAATGTTGTGTTTAAATTTGAGTGTCAAAGCAAACTTATAGTGATTGATAAACGTCAACTTTGATACTTTTAGTCTTTTAATCAATTCCGATGCTCATTTACCTTTTCGTTTTCATATTTCACATTTTCACAAACAAGAGAAGAAATCAGCTACCAATTATTGAATATGAAATTGTAAAAGATGATCAAAATTATTACTACAGTTAAAGTATGAAAATACTATTAAACTTTGTTAGACAAATTAGTATAAAATGACATTTAAGTTATTATTTTGAGTCTTTGTTTTGAGTAGGTTCCACTTTCGATTTGTGTTAGATCAAATATATTTAGATTCACATAAGTAAGATAATGAATTTGATATATTATACACTTAATGCAGTGTTGTTTGGACACTTTGGATATAAACTTGTATCAGTAGAACATATTTAATAAATTCCAAAATTTACTTAACCATGTAATGTTAAACTTCATAAGCTCAAATCCAAAAACTTAATAAAAATAAAAGTACACAACTTAGTTAAACATAATAAAATGTTAAGTTTTTTAAATAGTTACATCCAAAAAATATCATAGAAGGGTAATTTCGTTTCAAGGTATCTTTATTTAGGTTAAAAAAGACTAGGGTGATTTTGTCTCAATGATATCTTCTTCTTTTTTTTCCCAACTAATGCAGAATTGAAATACATACAAGAGGAATTGGGGGAGGAGAGGGGGCATGAGATTCTAATTCTATAAAAATACAGAATTGCAATTTCCCTCCAATCAAATGAAAGAATTTGATTAATTATCTTTGGAAATAGGTATGAATGAATTTTGATTCCCTCCAGCACAAAAAAAAAAAAAATAGATCGAATTTTAATTCCTTCTAACTAAACAGGATCGGTATTAAATTCTTAGTCTACCCTTTAGTTTTTCTAAATACTTCTTATTAAATTAATGAGTTAAGTCCGTGCAAATAATTAAGTCTACCCTCTATCTTATTATGTGATGGAGTTGTATTGAACATAAACAAGTTAAACTCATTGATAACGCTATATGGCTCAATTTAATGATCTATCTTCCCCTTGTCATACGTAGTTTGCCCCATTTTACTTTTGAAATTCCGTAAGGAATTGACAACTATTTTTTGTTTTTGATACATCAACATGAAAACTTTTTCAAAAATGTTTTTTTTTTTTGAAAGGTTTTCAAAAATTTATTTTTTTTAAAGGTTTTCAATTTTTTTTTAGGAAATGCAAATTAAAGTACTGAACCTCTATCTAGACAATGTCCAAACGTCAACTATTTCACATTTGGTGATTCTTTGGTGATTCACCGCAAATTATTCGGTGGACCCAAACCCATATATAATTTACATACTAAATGTTCATAATTTATCTTTTAAAAATTCATAATTTATATATTACAAATACACAGTGTTTTTTTTTTGAAGTACTAGCGACTCTGTTACCACTCCATCATCCATGTGGGAGTGTAAACCGGGACACCGGGTGCGACTAGACCACAAGGTCTTTGGCACGAATACACAGTGTTCATATGTATGATTATCTTGTGATGTATTCATAAGTTCTTTTCAAATACTGCAATCAATTTCAATACTAAAAATATACCATTTAATTAATCATTTTAAAATTTAGTACAACTGTGGTGGGTGGTAATAACCCTCCGGAAACTAGCTTGAAGAGAGATTAGAAAGAAGAGAGAGATGGAGAAATAAAGAATCAGGAAAATATTTTTCGTCAAATTAGACAAATTTTTTACAGAGCGAATGAATATTTTCTAGTAACTTTATTTTTTTTTGAATACTCAAACATATGAAAACCTAAAAATTAACTTTGGAAAGTCTCTTGTCAAAAAAAAAAAAAAAACTTTGGAAAGTCATTTTTTAAATTTCTAAATACATCGTAATTAATGTTATTATGTATAAATAGTAGTAATGTTAAGAAATTGTAAATATAAATAATAAATAATTGTACCTAAATCGTCAAAAAAGTTTAAATTCTTTTTCTTTTTCTTTTCCCCACCAATTTCGTTATATGATATCACCAATGACCAATCCGATGAAAGTTCCAAAGACATCAGAAATTCTACGGTTCAAACAAATCGATCAGTGCAGGCATTGTTGACTGGCACTTGAAGAATTGACAACAGAAAATCCATTTCTAAAAATAACATAAAATAGAAGACAACAGAAAATCTTTCACTGTATTGTGCCGTTCAAGAACTGTCACTGCCTAACATAACATACATTACTCCGTATATCACGACCTTGACTAATAATGTATGTGGCGAATATTCTACCATCAAATATGGATACAATGAAACCAGGTCACCGTCACTATTTGTCTACCTAAGAGCGCAAAAATCCCCGTCTAAGCTGCCTAGGCCGCCTAGGCACCCACCTAGGCGCTAGGCGCTCCTAGACCGAGACGAATTGCTCCCTAGGCGTCTGCCTAGCGCCTAACTCGGCCGACTGAGCCGAGTTGGCGGCCGACTAGGTCGAATTTGGCCGAGTTAACTTGCCCAACTCGGTAAAATTAGCCGAGTTAACTCGAACGAGTCGGCCTTGTTAATTTTATTATTATATTTATATGTATTTAAATTTATTTATTTATATAAGTAAGAGAAGTAAGAGATATATATATAATATATATAATATAATATATGACATACACCCACATACATGAATTAATTTTTTGTTTTTATAGGTCGCCGCCTAGAACCGCCTAGGTACCGCCTAGGCGCTAGGCGCTAGTCTACCGCCCGACTAGCGCTTAGCGCCTACTGCAACCATGCTTAAGAGTATATATACTATGATAAAGAGTATATACTATGATGCTTCAGACTTAGCATAATTAGATAAATCTTGCTTAAATATAATAGTTCACAAACAACATAAGTTAAGTAAATCGTACTAGAAAGATCCAATACAATATAATAGACTCGACCAAGAGAGTATTAGTAAGAATTGTTGAGTCGTGGCCATCTATATATCTAAATACAAGAATCATATTCCACTCACTCGACTACTATTCGCAGGGCCGGTCCTGAGAACGGGCGGGCTGGGCGACCGCCCAGGGCCCCATGCTAAAAGGGGCCCATCCATATATATGTATATGTATACATATATATTATAGGGTTATAATTATATTAGAAAATAACCTAATGGGGTAGCTCAAGTGGTAAGTGAGTTCTTTTTGTGAGGAATAATTTTGAGAGAATGTGGGTTCGATTATCACAAATGACAATTTCTCTTAGGCTGGCTCCCACAAAATTGTGGTTGCGACTGAGGATAACTTTTTAAAAATACTTAGGTGTTTTCTTTTTTTCTCGAGAACTTTTAAAAAATATTCAGGTGTTTTCTTTTTTTTTTTTTCTTTAACGCAGCTAATAGAATCTTAGGTGTTTTCTTTTTTTTTTTTCGAGAACTTTTTAAAAATATTCAGGTGTTTTCTTTTTTTCTTTAACGCAGCTAATAGAATCACAAAGAGGAGATATATATAAAATTTAAAAAAAAACAGAATAATCTAATGAAAATTTGAAACAATCTAAAGAAAATAAATGTATTTCATGTTATTTGGGATTATTATTTTTTAATATTATTAAATTTTAATTTTAATTTTTTATATAGGGCCTATTTTTTTTAATTTCGCCCAGGGCCTTCAAAACGTTTGGACCGGCCCTGACTATTCGGTATTTCATATTTGTACTCAACCTTAATTACTTTCGCTTGCACTCTTCTTAATTGTTTGTTAGTTGCATTGATTGCTCCATTAATTCTCTAAACCAAATTACTTCGGCCCTGACTATTCGGTATTTCATATTTGTACTCTTACGTAACATGCGGGTATATATGCATGTCTGTCCAAATTAAAGGCGGCATTGCCTTATCTTGTCAATATCTCACTTTGAAACGTTTGTAAATGTTAATTGTCACGACTCACGACACTTTATCTTATATCTTATCCTATGCGCCGCGGATGTCTTTTATAAACGTTGTCTAATATAATTCTTGACCATAAAACTCTGAAAATGTTGTTAAGTTATTATTACAACTAATATTTTCGCCTAAAGAGCGTGACTCTTTACTTTTTTTTTTTTTTTTTGAAAACAACCAGCGTGACTCTTTACTTTACTTTAATACATTTTAACTTAATTAGTTAAGCCCATTTGATTCAATTCATGAATTAGCCCACTCTTGAGCCATGTTCGTCGCCCTAGGCTTACCATTATTTCATTCTATTGATTGGTTCTAGCTCAATGGATTTGCTATAATACGTTAAGAATATTTAGATTTATATACAATTATGTAAATTATAATATCGAATATTATATAGTGCAATTGAAGAATTGAATTTGATCGATTATGTTTTCTTATGTTATCATTGCTTAAATTTGTGCAAATAATTGCCCAATTAACAGTCAATGTGTATATATATGCATCCGGTGCTGAAACATTAGACATTTTATATATCAATATTTATGATTTGTATTAATTGGGCTAATTATCACGTTGTCCAGCAACTTAGTTATAGAAATTATTTATACATATCATATATTTTCTATGTAAATATATATCAATTTTGTCATCTTTGTATAAAAAGAAAACATATATAATAGTATATCAATGTAATTGTTTTGAATTATACATTATTGAAAACCTTTTTGTATACGACATTGGTAGTATATTATATATTGTTATTGTAAATTTTTATACTTATTTTACATCACTAATGAAGTAAATTATCTAGAATGATACGTTTTTAGTGCTTTATTTCAGAATTTGGAGTAAAATATCCAGAACCTTAATACTTCATTGATTATAAGATATTTCTAAAGCAGGTATATATAGATTAGCTCTGTTTTTTTTAAGTGTATAGATTAACTTTATTTCATGAATGTTTGATTTGTGGGCATGTTTTATTTGTTGTGTATTTTTGCCTAACAGTTGGAATGTATAATGTGTTAAGAGCTACAATTCTACCTAAACATGTAAAATTTTGGCTCTTTAGGTTATACTTTATTTATCCTTAGGATTTTATCTGTGTAATTAATTTGGTTAATTTTTTTAACGCGTTATAGTTAGACTTCTTAGAGTAAAATAATGATGTTTGCAAATAATATGGTAATCAGATGGAAACTGTATAGCTTGGAATAAAAAAAAATCTACATTGAATAAGCTAATTTATTTATTAACATTTAAAAAATACATGTAATTTTTTTTAAATTGTAAACATAGAGTTCTAAAATTATGAACATGAACCCGTGTCAACCTTGCAAGGTGGACCCGGGTCGATAGCATAATTTACGTACCCACCTCTACCACGACTGTTCCCCCCTCTCACTCAATCTGAAAAATCAATTTCGCTCCTCTCTCAATTTACCCGTGCGATGCATGAATAAAATTCTTTTATTATATAATTAGATAATAAAATAAAAAATTAAATTATAAACAATTTTAATATTTGAAAGTGTACATTTATCTGAATATAAGATTAATGCAAAAGTATCACTCAATTAATTGAACAATTGAAAGGTGTAGTTTTCGCGGTGGATGGAAAGGAATAGGTGTTAAAACGGGAAGAAGTTCCCGAGTATCGTTCTCAAAGGATGGCAAGGAGGGAATTCAAGCGGTAAGGGGATTAAGCACAAGAGTGTTTAGTGTTTGAAAGCTAACCCAAACATAGGTAAGAAAGGTGCATGAAACATAAGATATCATGAAAATAAGGAACAAACAAAAGAAACAAGCAACTGGAAAGGAGGATTTGGATCTTGCAACTCATATAGGTATCCTTGATTTTCTAAGATATTAGGCTAGCAACACTTAGATAATGAAAATGAGGCAAGACAACTATGCCAACGCCACTCTCGTGGTCATTGGCCTATCATCTAGTCCATAGTCCCATTCTCATGGCAACTAGGCTAGGTGAGGCAAATTATCGAACACATGGTGTGCTATTTGCCTTCCAATCCCCCTTTTCTCAAAGGTGGGAAGGAAAAGTGCTAGGCTAGGCTAAGGAGTATCCCTACTCTCATAAGTGAGACTCCTTCTCCAAACATCTCTCATATAGGTTGATCATTCCCACACAAGAGTCAAAGAAGATCACCATTCACACAACCAAACTCATAATCAAAGCAATTGCAAAACCTAATTAACCAACTCAAAGCTCAAGAATATCCATACAAAATTGCTCAATCCAAATCCACAAAGATCTATCTAATCATACTTGAAATTGAAATAGGAAAAGGTAAAAGTAATAACAAGAAATTAAAAGGAAGACTTAGCTAGGAATTGAACTTTGAATTTGAACTTGAACTTGAACTTGAAATTGAACTTCAATCTTGAACTTGAGTGTAGATTACAATCTTGAACCAATGGAATTCTTCTCTAAATCTAATCTAAACCTAAGAATTGCAATGTGGAGTGATCTCTCTAGGCTAATCCTAGAGAGAGAAATATTCTAAGGTGTGTAATTGAAGTGTGATGGATTGGGGATCCAAAAAACCAGAAGAAAAACTTGCTTTTAACCCAAAAAACGAGCCCAAAATGGGCTGGCCGAACGCGCGTCCGGCCTCGCGTCCAGCCGAGCGCGCAACAGCGTCCGCCCCGCGCCCGCATTTGTGGCCTCTGATCTATTTCGGCCCTCTGCTGGACGCAGGGTGGACGCGCGCGTCCGCCCCGGCGTCCGTCAGAGAGCCCGCAGCACTTTTCAACTCGGGACGGTCCGGACGCGGGTCCCCAACGCGTCCCGGCCCTGTTTCTTCGCCCGTTTCGGTCTTCTTTCTTCGTTGATTCTTTTCGATTTCGTTCTTCCATGTTCCTCGGGTTTCCTCTCCAAACTAACGCCATTTTTCCTTCTTTATGCCTCTCTTTTACCTACAAAACAATTAATAAAGTGTGGAACGGGTACTAAGACAATACAAAGCATTCTAACGCAATTTACGACTAAAACATTCATAAAAGCTTTAACTTGTGTACTAAACGATCCACGAACAACCTTATAAAAGTGGTATATTTTGCATTTATCAAACTTTCCACACTTTAAACCTTGCTTGTCCTCAAGCAAGCAATCATAGGACAACCAACACAACAAGTGCAAAATATATCACCAAAACTTTAGAAACGCATATGAGCTAGATGGAAGAACAAAGCACAACATTGAAATTAAGGTTTCCTTTATTCTATCAAAGAAATGTGTCCATAAATGAACCATAAAGTTCAATAGTGAATATCCCAACACTTGACACCCTCCTTAAGGTAAAGTAGATCTTCGATAATAAACTTTGTTTCACACTTTTCAAGCATGCATTCCAAAAGAGAACTCACCAAATATTTTGCAAGGGCCACTAGCCGAGCCAACTAGTGGGAACGATGTGCACAAGTCAATGCTAATAGTCCAACCTTATAACCTCAAGCCCCCTAGATACTAACGTGATTAACAAAAAGGCTTTAAAGTTATTTACTACCCCTCAAGACCGACCATCGGGCTACCCGATCTCACATGGAGCTCCATGCTTTTTCGAGAACTGTGCAATAGGTGCCCGGTCCCAACGGGATAGATCTCTCCTTTTCTCATTCCCCAAGATAACCTCATCGGGCTACCCGACTTCACATGGATATCCATGCTTTTTCGAAGACGGTGCAATGGGTGCCCGAATCTCAGCGGAATGGCTCTCTTCAATTTTCTACATCATCAATAGTAAAGACATATTTTAAGCAATAATAAAGGTAAATTACAAAAGGAATGGAAATTAAAAATGAAACGGAAATATTTCAATAATAATATTCTACATCATCAATTAAAAATGGAACAGAAATTAGGTAAAAATATCACTACTTCTGATATTTTAATTGACTAAAAATAAAAATAGAATAATTGGCTGAAAATGAATCTGATATTACTAATTGGCGGAATATATAAAAGAATCACTAATTGACTGATATTCTACCATTAAGATAGTACACATAAATTATATTTTCTTTAATAATTAATAATAATTAATATAATTATCTAATATAAATTTACATTTATTAATAAGTATTTATGGTAATTATTATTAGTTATTAATAAAAGTGATAAAAAAGTTAAGAAGAAGAAGAAAATGAGGAGGAAAACTAGCAGAACTCCATCCTTCGCTTCGTATCTACTTGTACACTCTATGACCCAAATTATATGGATCCAACCCGTCTCACGGGTCTCAACCCGTGAGACGGTCTCACACAAGTGTGACCCAATTTATAAAGCCCTAAAACTAGTCAAAGACAAAACCTATCACTCCAAGTCTACCTCCGTACATTTTCATCGTCACTGAGAATCAACAATTCCACCACGGCCAACAAAAACCTCTTAAGTAGCAACCAATCGTTATACTGTGGACTACGGGTCATGGCTGATAATGCAGTTGTATTGAACGGATACTACAGTTGTGTTGAACGGATACTGCAGTTGTGTTGAAAAGAAACTGTAGTTGCGCGAAACAGAGGTCGCTCATCCTTAAGTTTTGTCAAATAATATAACCAATTTGATTAGGGTACAAAATGTGTATGATTTGTACACTTACAACTATTATCTGTGATGTAATTTTTATAAGAAAGGGGAAAGGAGCCAAAAAAATAAAACAAAATAAATAAATATATATTTTTATATTCTTGTTTTATATGTTTGAATTGCTATTATATTTGCGAAAGGTGCTTGTAATTGTGAGTGATGGAATGAGACTTGATAGAGCCACATCAAATTGAAAAACCATTTTACCAATTAATAATTCTCACATTGCAATAATTATATTCGAATTATTTTCAATTGTATAATAAATAATAATTGCAATAGAAATATTTTTATACTTCCATTTGAACAATAAATCTCAATTTTTAAAACCATACTCTATCAAAAAAGGAGAAAAAAAAAGACGGTGCAAAGTGATGAAAATTATTAACAAGTTGATAGTGTGGTGTAGTGATTAGAGCTTTAATTAATTATTTAAGCAATGAAGGGTAAATTCTCAACAAAAAAAAAAAAACAATATTAAGCATCCTATTTTTGTAAAGATATATGATGATGCATGTGGCATTAATATTTTGAATAAATCAGTTTTGGTTGAACATAGCTAATCGGCTCAAACTAAGAATTTCAATTGACATACTGTTCGCACAGGAAGTCGAATTTGAAATTTTGTGGTTACCAAGTCAACTCTATAACAAATTTAACTAGGTTGCCTCTGATGTGGCATTAATATTGATATGACATGCATAATGATATTGTGGTAGGTTAGGTGATAATATTGTTCGGGAATATAATGTTGTGACAATAATGGCATGATAAAGTCGTATAATGTACGTAGTAATGACAACCTAAAAAACAGGTGATGAGGCAAAAAGTACAATTCTGATGGAAATAAGGGCCCGTTTCGGAAAATGAATTCAGAAAGTTATTTTATTTTATTTTTTTGTTTGGGTATTTAATAAAAATAAAGTCAAAGAAAAATAGAAGATAATTTAGTCAAAAGACATTTTCTCAATTACTTATTTTTTCGTATTTATCATTTCTCTTATCCCTTTTCAAACTAGTTCCTGTATTATTTGTACCACCACCACTACCTCTAAATTGCCACCATCATCACCCCCACTACCACCACCAGCTTGTTAGATTTAGTGTGAGCTGAGAATGAGGACACAAATGAGAATGAGACTTAGTATGAGACTTAGTACATAGATTTCCTCTAGCATTTGATATGATGCAAGAAGCATGTTGAGCCCATGCCCCCCATCTTTACAATTGTTTGTTAATTTAATTACTTTCGCTTGCACTCTTCTTAATTGTTTGTTAGTTGCATTGATTGCTCCATTAATTCTCTAAACCAAATTACTTCGGCTCACTTGTTGCAAAAGATATCCACTGTGAAACATGTTATTACCACTAAATCAATCTTTATGGTAAATTGGTAGGTAGCCCTTTCGTTGTAGAATCGCTTTGCGCCGCTGCGGAAACAACCGCAAACACCAGCAAAACCAAGCACAGCTTAAAAACTCTATCTGTCCATTGATATCCTTTCACTTATTATGCATAGTCTATCTCCATTGATTTCTTTTTGTTGGGTCTATCCTAAAGGGCTGTCTTTATTTGTAGACAGGTACATGGTGGGTCACACTTGTGTGAGACTATCAAAGGTATTATTATTCGTGAGATAGGTTGGTTCGAGTCGTCAATATAGAAATCTAATACTCGTACTGAAAAATGTAATACTAATAAGGAATAAAGAATGTTTATTATTTATAAGTAAAAATATAATAAGGAAAATTGTAATTTATTCCCCTCCATAATATGTCAATTATCAATGGTCACTCCTGAATTATTAGTGGTGTAAATGTTTCCCCTCAATTTTCAAAAAGGTACATATATTACCCCTCCCGTACCGTGTGGGAGGGGCAATATATATACTGTTTTAAAATTGAGGGGTACCATTTACACTTGGGAAGGAAAATATATGTATTATTTTGAAAATTGAGAGGCAACATTTACACCACTAATAATTCAGGGGTTACATTGATAATTGACATTATGGAGGGACATAAATTACAATTTTCTCAATATAATATTTGGAAGAAAATGTAATATTTTTACGTTTTGATGTAAAAGTATTACATTTTTCATAAAAAATATTACACTTTTCCTTGTTAATTACTTATAAGAAAAAATGTAATACTTCTGAGTAAAAATGTAATACTTTTAAATCAAAATGTAAAAAAAAAAAAAAACCCTTTGTTGGTTTTATGACTTCTGGGTAGTTAACGACTGACCAACACAACCGTTAAAATAATTTGTATATAGAAAATATAGAGAGAAAATATATGGAGAGAAAATATGTATTGTATACTTGAGAATATTGCTTGAGAATAGTGAAAAATGTCTCTCCCCATTTACGTGGGTCTATTTATACATATTTTGGGTCTACAGCCGTACAAGGAGTAAAAATCCTACACTGCCTCATATTGGGAGCCATTGTTACATTGAGAATAGTAAGCCCTAATCCTACTACATTAGGAATAATGGAGCTCAATCCTTATTACATTATGAATACCAAGCGCAATCAGTATTAAACTCCTAAATTGTTTCGTACTACGTACCTTTCTTAGGCTTTCTTGATCCAGCTACATTCTTGGGTTGGTCTATGTGGCCTAGACCTAGTAAACTACGGTTGTTATACGGTGGACCATGGTCACAAAACGACGTCATTTCAGTAAGTAGAGAAAACGGCTGCCTAAGTCGTAACGAAGCTCCGTAACTGATACTACAGTTCATCTCAAAAGATACTGCCTCACTTTTGTTTTTATATTATCGAATGAAACTGTAGTTATATCGAAATGAAACTATAGTTGTGTTGAAATGAAACTGCAGTGTATATAAAATGAAACTAAATAACAGTTTCACATTTTGAGTGTATATTGTCCCATGAAATTAAACTGTAATTATATCAAAATGATATTGTAGTTGTGTTGAAAGGAAACTACAGTGTATTATAAAAGAAACTGTAGTTGTGTTGAAAGGAAACTGAATAACAGTTTCACATATTTGAGTGTATAATGTCGAATGAAAGTGCATTTATATCAAAAAAGAACTACAGTTGTGTTGAAAGGTAACTGCAGTTGTGTTGAAAAGAAACTGAATAACAGTTTCACATATTTGAGTGTATAATGTCGAATGAAAGTGCAGTTATATAAAAAAGGAACTACAGTTGTGTTG
>CM008334.1:33708788-33719465 GCA_002525835.2 Ipomoea batatas | reverse complement strand
TTTTTACAATAATTTACCCGTGCATCGCACGGGACAATTACTAGTAGAAATAATATTATACATTAGTTGACACTTAATATAAAAAATTGTTATTTTAAATCAGGGTCCACCATGCGAGATAGACCTTAATCCACAATATAATTTACCCTAAATATCACTATTGGTAAGTGATTGCATAGGTATAGTGCAATCTCAATTCATATAATTTGTTTTTTTTTTGATACATTTGATTAATTTCACAGACTAGATTAATCTTAAGTTTTTAGAATCCAACATAAATCATAAGTCGTCCAATCAGTCATCAGTTTCACCTATGTCTTGCTTGCTCTGGGAACATCACTTCTGACCAATTTTTGAGAATATTTTTTTTTAAATTTATATTGGAGGATGATGAGCAGCGGCGACTTAAAAGGAGGATGGGACATGGATGAATTGAAGCCCGTGCACCGGCCTCTTTAACTTTCCGCATTATGCAGCACGCCCAAAAGTGATTCCTCTATGTTGATTTCATAAATTTATTCATTCTCCCAATTCAATGTCATCTTCACTACTTCGGATAATGATTGATTTTTCACTTTTGTAAAATATTTCAACTCTCACTTTGACCTACATTTCCCACAAGGAATAACTATTCTTCCCTTTATATATGCACATGCTTTTCAATTTTGTATTTTATTAAAAACAAAAAAGCAACTACTACTTCATCCACACATTAATAGCCATTGGCCTATGGGCTTATATATTTATTTATTTAGGGAAAATTGCATTTTCTATCCCTAAACTTTACAGTAATTGTATAATCGTCTCCAAGTGTTGGCCATATTTACTTTTCGTCCCTAAGTTTGATTGGCGTTGTACTTTTTGTCTCTTTACTAACAAAACATTAGGGACGAAATGTATAACTCCTAGACGAAAAGTGAGTAAAAAAGTTAATAAAATGACAAAAAGTGCAACAGTAATGATAACTTAGGGACAAAAAATGTATATGTCCAACATTTAAGGACGAATTCTACAATTATTATCCTAGAACTTAGACAAAAAGTGCAATTTTTTCATTTATTTATTTTGAGTTAATCCTATTATTATTATTTAAATACAATATTAAGTTCATATGTAATTTACGACTTTCAATTTCAACATATTTAGGCCCTGTTTGGTAAATAATTGGCCTATCAGCCAATTTTGACCTATTTGACCATTATTAATTGTTTGACATAGTTAAAAAATCAATATAAGTGTTTGGTTAATAAGTTTTTTGTAACTCCAAACTACTAAATTTCAAAAGGCCGGGCTACTTAAAGCAGCCTTTTCAATTAGCCTTTTGAGAAAAAAAATTATACCAAATAACTATCCGCTAACAGGTTATGTACCAAACACTTCTCAACAATCAGCTAATATTATCAATTAATTATACCTTCTAACCAATCAGCTTACAAATTCAGTTAATAGCCATTTACCAAACAGGCCTTAGATCTTTACTTTCAAATTCTCCTGTGTGATTAAGGGTATGTCAATAAACACGAATTCAATTTGAAACTAAATTACGAAACGTGTCAAAATTGAAAGGAATTAAATTCAAATATATTATATACTACGGATCGGAGTAATTGAAAAGATATAGGTCCTATTTGGTAAATAATCAGCCTATCAGTCAATTTTGGCTTATTTAACCACTATTAGTTGTTTGGTTAATAAGCTTTTTGTAACTCCAAAATACTAAACAGCTGATGCAAACAGTTAATTTTACTAAACAACTTTCTACAATCAGCCAATTTTATTAACAAATCATACATTCTAACCTAAACAGCCAACCCAATCAGCCAACGGCCATTTACCAAACAGGGCCATATTAAAACTAGTATTATTATTTTCATTTTTTTTTAAAATTTTTGTTTTGCAATGCACACTTGAAATTGCACATTTACGTAGTTTACAGTCTTAACATCTATGGTTTTATGGTCTCAAGTCTCAAACTTTCATCAATCTTGAAAGGAGAAGACTTGAAGCCAGATTTTGACATCTCAAACGTGCTGCAGGGAAACCAACGTTTTTTGAGTTAATACCCAATATAGTCCTCGACTATAGTGGTTTTACTCAATTTAGTCCTAAATAACTTTTTGTACTCAATTTAGTCATCGACTTTGATAATTTTACTTAATTTAATCCTTTGTTAAAAATTCTGTTAGTGAACGGTTAGAAATAGGGTCCTAATGATAATTTCTCATCCTTCATCCCATTTGGGATGATTCCTCTTCTTCCCCCTATTAAGATCCAAGCAGAAATGTAAATCTTCGTACCCGAATATTTATTTACTATGTATTTATTTATTTAGCGTTGAAGTTTGATTTGGTACGAAATTTTACATTTCTGCGTGAATCTTAATAAGGGGAAGAAGAAGGAATCATCCCAAATGGGATAAAGGATGAGAAATTACCATTAAAACCCTATTTCTAACCGTTCACTAACAGAATTTTTAACAAAGGACTAAATTGAGTAAAATCATCAAAGTCGGGGACTAAATTGAGCACAAAAAGTCATTTAGGACTAAATTGAGTAAAACCACTATAGTCGAGGACTATATTGGGTATTAACTCAACGTTTTAGGGGCAATTTATATCCACTTAGATTGCAAGCAGCCAAACACCACTACTCCTACAACATATATAAAACCAATCATCAATATATTAAAGTAGTACGCAATTAAAGTTTGAAATATATGGTTGTTAGCTGATTGGGTTAAAATGTATGATTAGTTGATAACATTAGCTGATTGTAGAAAATTGTTTGATAGATTAGCTGTTAGCTGATAGCTGTTTGGTATAATTTCTTTTCTCAAAAAGCTAATTGAAAATGCTGCTTTGAGTAGCCTTTTGAATTTTAGGGGGTGTTTGGCAACGACTGATAGCTTATAACTGATAGTTGGTTGGTTTAGCTAGTAGTTGATGGCTGATTGTGTTAACTGGTTTGATCAGCTGGTTATAAAAAACTGTTTGGAAATTAGATGTTTACTAGTAGCTGATTAAATGTAAAATGACATTTAAGGGTATGAGTGTATTGTATTATTTCAACCTTTAAATATAACAAGAAGATAAACTCTTATTAATAAATAATTATAAAATTTGGATATCATCTATATTTTTTTAAGGATATAAGTTTATTATTTTTGTTTATTTAACTCTTATTAAATTATACGAGTATTTTAGAATAATTATTATTAAGTATTTATTTTCTATTATTATTATTATTATTATTATTATTATTATTATTAAAAATGACAAACCCATCACCCGTTGTTTATTATTATTATTATTATTATTATTATTATTATTATTATTATTAAATAACAAACACACCACCCATTTAAAAGTAAATCACATTGATTTCAAAAGATACAATAGTCAATATACCCATTTTTCCAACAAGCTAATACAAAAAGCTACATTCATTAGCTTTTCAATTTTCAGCTTATTAGCTCAATCAGCCAAGGCCAATAAGTCATTTACCAAACACTTCAAAATAGCTTATTAGTTGGTCACACAGCTAAACTAGGTCAAATAAGCTAAAATTTCGCTTATAAGCCAATAACCAAACACCCCCTTAATATTTTGGAGTTACAAAAAGCTTATTAACCAAACAACTAATAGTGATCAAATAAGCTAAAATTAGTTGATATGCTGATTATTTAGCAAACAGGGCAATGATCGAACTCAAGTGGCGCTGGTAATAAGACTAATAACTAATCTAGCTACTAGGTCAAAGTTATCTAAGAGCATCACCATCAATGGATCAAAGATGGATATTTGAATAGTGTTGATGCAAGGTGATGATCCATAATTGATGTGGTGCTTAGTTTTTTGTCAAAATGTTTTCCTGCAAATGTTGGGTTAATGTCAGAAACTTTTTAAAAGAAAAATAATAAAAAACAAAGAAATGGGTCCTGGGAGATTGAGAGTGGCCAGCTGGAATCTCCATTTATATTTTCTTCTTTTCTTCTTTGTTTTCTTTTCCTTTTGGTTTCAGATTTCTGTTTTACGCTGCTTCTTCTACTATTTTTTTTCATTTAATTTGTTTGTTTTATTATTTTTGTTTCAATTTTTTTTTATAAAATATCAAATTTAATATTTTTGAATTAACTTTTGAATGATTTAATTATAATTAAAATTTAAAATGATTAAAATAAAAAAGCAACAACGAAAATTAATTTAAATGTTTGTAATTATCATTTTAATTAAAGGTAGTGTGTTTATTTTAATTAATTTTTATAATTAAAAATTTATAATTTAAATAAATAAAGAAATAATTAAAATATAGGGTAGAAAATAGTGGGTCCACAAAAAACTGAGAAAAAATTCAAATTAGTGTGGAGAAGAGTTTTTGTGATTGAATGAGATAATGGATGATGAGGTGGAAGTTAGGGCCCACAAAAAACTGGAGAAAAAACCCCATATGATAAAGATGCTCTAAGGAACTAACTAATCTAGCTACTAGGTCCAAGTTTTCTAGTTCACTTAGATTGAGTCTAATCACTTTTGGCTTATCTAATGGGGTATGATTACGATATTTACCTCTCTCCTATTGGTGTACAGGAAGAACCTTGGGGACGAGTGTTTTGTTTTTTTTTTTTGTGGGCAACGATATTTAATCAAATGTTTTTACTCAATCTACATTTCTAATTTAATTACACTAACATGACTAGATTTTTGGATCCAACCATACTTTCATTATACAAGGCCAACAAGGGTGCCTATGATTTTTAATATTTTGTGATGTGGCATTGTGGCTTATTGATATCAATTTCAGGAGGAACAACTTTTTTTTTTTCTTTATTTACTTTTCGAATGATCGTAATTAGGGAGTATAAAAATTCAATCGTTATACCCTGCACCCCGGTGCACATAGCAATGTGCACCACGTACGTAAAACGACATCGTTTCGGTGTTAGTGGACGATGACGCGAATGACTCAGAGAATTCATTATTTATAATACACATAATCATGATCTATAATACACAGAACGTTTGCCTATAATACACAGAATGTTTGCCCACAATACACAGAATATTGATACAAAATACACAGATGTTAGTGGATGTGGACGCGAAGGGAATTCATTATCTATAATACACATAATCATTATATAAAATACACATAACGTTTGCCTACAATACACAGAATGTTTGCCCAGAATACACAGAATATTGACACAAAATACACAAAACTCATCCTCCTAACATTCGAATGCACAAATACATCACAACTTGTGTTAATAACATGAATACACAAAATATTTACACAAAATACACAGAACTCATCCTCCTAAACATTCGAATGCACAAACACATCACAACATGTGTTACTAACATGAAATTACAACATGTGTTACTAACATGAATACACATAACGGTTGCCTAAAATACACAGAACGGCTGCCTAGAATACACAGAATGATTGCCTGTAATACACAGAATATTAACATAAATACAGAGACCGGCCGAAACGGGAAACGTGATTTCCAAAAAAATGGACAATTAGTTTACAATGCTCAAAACGACGTCGTTTAGGTACATGGTGCACATTGCTATGTGCACCGTGGTGCACGGTATAATTTGCCATAAAAATTAAGTAAAGTTTAGTGAGATTTCTAATATTTTTATATTTATTGTGCATAAAATAGAGTACATATTTAATAAATCAACAAATATATACCATTTTTAGTCCCTACAAAATAGTGACTTCTTCACTTTTAGTTATCTGACTTTGATTTATTTCATTTTTAGTACTTGACTTTAAAATATATTTCGTTTTTAGTGTAAAATATCCAAACATTCACTATATGTAATTATGTAAACACTTCACCTTATTGATGTACTTAAGAGCATTTAGGATATTTTGGACTAAATTTAAAGAAAAATATTTTTAAAATTAAAATTGAAAATCTAAATTGACAATGGCACTATAGTCATTAAAGGGTTCAAAATTGAAAAAATAAAAAGACCTCAAAATTAAATTAATAGTAATAAAAACATTATATTGCATGTAAAAACTAAACTTACTTCTACCTCAAGTTACATCCTTCATTTCTAAAATTGTTTAATCTTTATAGTAAATTTTAGATAAAAGAAAATTAACTTAGTCTACTAATAACAGATATCATCGATCTTTATAAAACAAAAGTATTTTAAGTGAAGCAAGATTTAATTTGGAGGTGTTTGATAAATAGTTGTTAGCTGATTGTGTTAGTTGGTTTGACTAGTTGATAATAACATTAGCTACTTGTAGAAAAGTGTTTGGTAAATTAGCTGTTAGTTGATAGCTGATTACATGCTAAATGACTTTTTCAAAAACTAATCGAAAAAACAGCTTTGAGCGGCTTTTTGAATTTTAGCATTTTGGAGCACTAAGTTACAAAAAACTAATTAATCAAACACTCATATTGATTGTTTAACCAAGTCAAACAACTGTTCAAATAAATGAAAATTGGTTGATAAACTAACATTGATGGTTTAACAACCTACCCAACCAACCTCTACTGGTAAGTTTCATCGTTGATGAGGTCATATGCAGTTGTTATACCGTGGACCATGGTCACAAAATGACGTCGTTTCAATAAGTGAGAGAAACGGCTCCTGTAAATCTCCGTAACTGATACTACAGTTCATCTTAAATGATATTATAGTTGTGTTGAACTGATACTACAGTTGTGTTAAACTGATAATGTAGTTGTGTTGAACTGATACTGCAATTATGTTGAACTGATACTGCTACAGTTCATCTCAAATAATACTATAGTTGTGTTGAACTAATACTGCAGTTGTCGGAGGCCATTTCATTTGACTGGAACTGCAGTTGTGTTAAACTGATACTGTAGTTGTATTGAACTGATACTGCTCGCAGTTGTGTTGAAAGGAAACTGCAGTTACGCGGAACGGAGGTCGTTTCATCCGTCTATTTTCATTAATCAAAACGGCGTCGTTTTGATGCGCGATCCACAATTCATTATGGACCGCGGTCTAGAGTAAAATTTGCGGGTCATATGCAGTGTCCTTAATTATTTTGTATGTTACTATGATGGGTTGTACAGTTTTAATGGTTTTAGATTATAATAACAAAGTACAGGCAATTTAGTGATAAGTCTGCTTTTGGTAGCCTGTTTGCACCTCTCATTCTTTCCTAGGTATCTACCAGGCAACAAAGATTCCAATTACTCAAGTAACATGCTATCTATATGTATATGCTTCCTTTAATCATGTGACTATCTCCTAAGTTGGACAAAGGGGTATAAATTGCTTTCTTGTTTGTTTCAATTAAGGTTCTAAATTAAGATGGAATTGTTCTCCAACGTCATATCTTATGATAGTCTATCTAGATAATAGTTATATGGTGGACAAAAGTAGATGTTACTACATGCACCTAAGAGCATCGATCGCCAATAAGGATTTTAACTTAATATCTGAGAAGGTTGAATCCTAGGTGGAAGAGAGAGTGTCTTGAATTGAGAAGATTTGAGTTGTTACAGGAGTGATGGTTTTTTGTCCCTTGAAGTGGACCCCACAAACTGAAACAAAATAAAAATTAAAAAATTGTAACTAGTGTGCGTTAAGCGCACTAGCAGCACCCATTGGCGACCACCCTCATTAATTGTTTTTTCTTTTTTCCTTTTCCTATTTTTTTCGTTTTTCTTCCTACATCTTTCCTACTTGTGGTTTCTAAAAATTTGTGCAAAATCTTAGACTATTAGAGATGCTCTAAGAGTACCACCATTTGTGATTTTTAGATGATGTTTGTGGGGCCAAGCATGGGATGGGGGAGAGATACATAGGAGAGAGAAAAATCAATTTTTCTCTACAATGATTGGTTTTTTTGGGTCCATGAAAATAATAAAATTAAACAAAGCTTTATTCGGGTGCGCGTGTTGTGCACCATATGCACCATTTGGGCGTGTGCACTACACGCGCCTGCTGGGCACGTAACCCTAGTTTGTTTTTCGAAAACTAATTTTTCTTTTTTTTTTCTTTTTTTTTTCTCTCTCCTACATGGATCTACAAAACTCAAGAAAAAATCTCTTACTAATGAGGTTGCTCTAACACATCCTTATTTTTTCTCCTTAATTTTTTTTTTAACTTGAATTTACTTTCTCCTTTTCATTTTGTACAAATAAAATTAATGTATTAACATATGTCATTAAAAAGTTCTAGTTGAGATCTTTAAAATAACACAATTATTGATTTTTTTAAAACAAATATATAGTTGCATAAAGTCATTATATTACATTTGTTGGTTTTACAGCTGCGTTATAACTGTTCGGCGAGCCAACATTACCGTAAAACTAAGGGAAAATAATGAAAGATATCACAAGAATAATTGGGCAGAGTAATTATGCTTGCATTAAAGTCAGAACCCTTAACAACATGACCTCAGGGGGTATTTATACAATAATAATAGGTCATGATAAGGAAACAACGAAAGATATTAACAAATATAACATTATGAAAGCTACTTAAACTACCAAACCGCCATAAATACTTGCAAAATCTGAATTAGAAAAGAATCCTCACAGATCTGAATTAGAAAAGAATCCCGACTGCCTACGCCAACCTGGCCACTCGGGTCTTTCCACTTAGGCAACAAGCTGGAAATGTTTAGTCGGTCGGTGAGCTCCAGATACCAAGGCTCTTCGGGTCAGGTATCCCAATCGGGGGTATCCATCACTGAAACCTCTGTCGCTTCTTCATAGCCTCGAAGAACGGTAAAGCCCGATCAGCAAACTTAGACAGGAATAGACTCAGAGCCGCCAATCGCCCAGTCAACCACTGCATCTCCTTGAGAATTTTAGGCGACTGCATGTCTAGGATGGCCTTAACATTCTCAGGAGATTGGGCACGATTCCGTGCCGAGTAACCATGTATCCTAGGAATTTTCCTCCCCTAATCGCGAAAGCACACTTCTTCGGGTTCAATCTCAAATTGTATTTCTTCATGATACCGAAGCAATCAGTAAGGTTCTTCATATGTTCTTCTTCTTCTTTGCTTTTGATTAACATGTCGTCCACGTAGGTGACCATAGATTTACCGATCAAGCTCTTGAACAGCCTGGCTACCATGCGCGTATAGGTGGCCCTCGAGTTTTTCAACCCGAAAGGCATCACCCAGTAGCAGTAAACCCTATTCGGGGTGATGAATGCAGTTTTTTCCTCATCCTCTGCCTGCGTAAATCTGATGATATCTGCGGAAGACATCTATAATGCTCAGCAATGCACAACTAATCGTCTCATCGACCAGTTGGTCGACACACGTCAATGGGAACGGATCCTTAGCGCACACCTTATTCAGGTTCGTGTAATCAACGCACATCCACCATACTGGCGACTTATGCACTAACACCATGTTAGCCAGCTAACCCGGGTACTTGACTTCCAGAATATAGCCGGCTACTAGTAGCATGTCGACCTCCTTCTTGACGAAATATCGGCAGTCATTCAAAAAATACCGCATTCTTTGCGTAACAGGCTTAAATCCCAGGTCGACCATCAAATGATAGGTAATAATGGCTTGGTCAACCCTAAGCATGTCTTCGGGCCCCTAAGCAAATATTTCCATATAGTCCCTCAACACCTGGATGACTGCCTTCCGGATGCTCTCAGTCAGCCCTATTATAATTTTCACTTTTCTTTCGGGTCGATCCAGGTCTAGAATAATTTCTTCTAACTCAACCGCCGATTTCAAGTGCTTGACTGCTTCTCTTCGGCCTGATGGGCGATGGTGTTTATATGTAAGTCCTTCTTGCCTAACCGTCAGCAGGTTTGTAAATAACAGTTACTGGTCATCTTTTGATCACATCGCACTACGCCAACGCTAATCGCTGTGCGGAATTTCATGCATAAATGCTCAATGGAGATCAAGGCGCCAAGATCCGTCAGCCAAGTATGATGTTATGCTCACATTCCAGGCCAACCACTAAGAACTCCATTTCTATCTTCCTCACATGGGGCCAAGCTCCCAGCTCAATTATCAACGACGTAGAGCCCTCAGAATCAATGGAGTCACTAGTAAACCCGGCCAGCAGGGTTTTAACAGGGTGAAGTCGCTCCATAGGCAGCCCTAGTTTCTGGTATGTAGCTAAGTACATAACATTCACATTGTTGCTTGTATCGACCTGAACCCTCCGGACCACTGTTTCCTGAATGTCCATTTCAATGACCAACGCGTCACGGTGTGGAGTCGGGCCTCAGGGTAGGTCCTCGTCAGTAAAAGTGATGGGATCTCGGCAAGTTCTCTTTCGGTCAGACTCTTGAGTAGCGACTGCCCCACAAATAATTGCTTTGCCCAAGCCTTTCTAGCACCCGTCGTATCTCCTTCTTCTAGGTCGCCTACGATCATGTTGATGATAGGCTTGCTCTTCCATTCTCTACCGTTCTCTTCCTCGACTGCGGCTACAGGCCCTTGTCGCCCGCTCTACCAGCCAGTCGAGGGGCATTATCGCGAGGTCATGGCAAACACGGGCGCCTTCACTTTGGCTGGTAGTCCGCGCTTAATGAGTTTCTAGAGCTTAGATTTCAAGACCTCATAGTCCTTTGTCAAGTGTGAATTATTTCAGTGGTATCTGCAATACGCAGGCTGCGTGCAGGTCCAAAACTTTCGGGTTATCCCTAGTCGTACGGATGGCGGAGGCGACAACTTC
>CM008334.1:33632240-33655750 GCA_002525835.2 Ipomoea batatas | reverse complement strand
ATGTGCTGATCTACATGCACATAATAGGTTAACTATAGACATATAATTTGAATGTCATTTTGAACCAGAGTCCACAATGCAAGGTGAATCCTCGCCCATGGTATAATTTGCCAATGGAGTCACGGTCTCAATTCCTCTAATTCCGATTCTGCTTTTGATTTGGTGCTTTTAGATATAAAAGACTTGTGTAATCACTTTTCTGAAGTGTTTGTCTCGTTTGTTACGATCCGTGAATCAGGTTGCCCATTTGTTAGCTAGGAAATTTGTGTCAATGGATGGTTGCATGGAGTGGCTTTATAACCCTCCTAGTTTCATTTGTAAGGCTTTGGCTTTGGATGCCATTATATATATATATATATATATATATATATATATATATATATATATATATTTTTTTTTTTTAAAAAAAGAAAAAAAAAACTGCCCACAGCAGCTGGTCAGAACTATCCAAAATTGAGATAACAAGACCATATTGCTATCTCATCATATGGTTCAAATTGCATCTGCCTTCTGGTTATTATTGGTAGTTGCATAGTGGTGCTAAGCTAGAAATGGAAGTGGAAAAAATTTATTCTTACAAATTCAATAAGGCAAAACTTATATAGTTTGATGCTTTTTGCTAAAATTTGAATAAAATTAATGAAAATAAGCACTTGTAACAGAAAATATGTCAACTATATGTGTTGCAACAAACTGAATTGGAAGATTTAAGGAGAATTTGAAAGTAATGAATAGACTTGAATTTTCTAAGAAGACTACTGAACATATTGATTATCAAGTATTGGTGTATTGGATTTATGTACTTTTCACAAGATGTATTGAGCTACAACTAATATCCTCATTGACAAAACTTATTGAGATTAATATCAGCAAACTAGCAATTCCTGATTTCTCAACCCTTCTTGGTGCAGTGGAGCTGATGAACATCGATATGAAGTAACTGAGTTGAGTAATGCAATCTCAAGTTCTCTGGATAAACCTCGGCTAAGAAGTGAAATGATGTAGTCCATGAAGACTGCATCACATGGTAGCGTAATAGGCCCATCGCTTGGAAGTCCAAATTCCTCTTCAGACATGCTTAGGAGTTGCCTAATGATCTCATTCTCGAGATAAGATAGTGGGACAAGTGGACAACAAACCGCTTCTGATCAGCTGTGTAGACAACAAAATGACCCTTGTTTACTGCAGTGGAAGTGCTGCAACTATTTGCGTCATCATTTAGTCTTGGAAATGATATCCTCTTTCTTCGGATGGCAGCAAATTTTTGCCATCTTTTGGCGAGCTTGATGAGCTTCTTGGAGCTGATCATGGTATTAACTTAGAGAATAGAGAGAGGGATTGAATGGAAGAGAACAAGATGTGTAGAAACCTTGGAAATTGGTTAGACTGAATTTCAGTGTTTGATGATTGAAATGCATATGGAAGTGATCTATTTAAAGTTGTAGAGGAAATAGGCATAACCATGTGCTTCCTTGTTGCAAGGGGCCTATTAGCTTCAATCAGAAATATATGGAATCTGGTGTGTGGCCATATACAGAGACATATAAATGAGGAATCACATGGTTTTGTTTCCCAATCATCTCATTCATTCAAACAAATTGATTAAGCTATTCTCTTTGTGAATTCCATTAACTTATCTTCTCTGCCCTCATCTCCCATTTGAAAGGCTTTCCTGTATTGACAGAAGTGGTTAAGCTATCCCCATCTGTTCAATTTCATTGAAGCATGTGGGGAATGATTTCCTCATTCTTGATGATTTTTGAGAAACAAAACTGTGTGGTAATGTCTCTTATCTTGCTTGCCAGCTGCCCTCCAATCCAAATTTCTCTTGGCCACTCAATCCACCTCCTTAAGGATCTATATAGTCCACAAAGAGCATGTGCCATATAATTGTATGGGGCCAGTTGGTTTCAATCAGAAATATATGGTTATGAAGTGTAGAGACACACAGTTGAGGAATCACATGTTTATGTTTCTCAATCATACAACTGATTCAAACAAGAAGATGAAGATAACCCATAGGCGAAAGGCATCAATTTATTGCACTTCATCCTTATCTAACATTTGGTAGGCTTTCTTGGAATAGCAGTAGTTAGGCCATCCTATCTATTCAGTTTCATTGATGCATGTGGGGAATGATGTTCAAAGAAGTTCTTTATCTGCAAGTTGATAGTAGAAATTGATGATGATTATTGGAAGACAAAACCATGTGCTAATGTGTCTTAACAAGCTAACTGGCTGGCCTCCCATCAAATTTTCTGTTAGACACTAAATCAACCTCCTAAGGGATGTGTATATATAAACACATTTGATTTGGAATTAACCCTCTAAAATTACATCCTTCACACATACCTTGGTTTCTGTAGCCTAAATTTCTTATCCATTCAACAGTTTGCCAACCAGGAGGATGAAGAAGCTGAAAAGTCCTGCATGCCATGTCAACTTGGAAACACCCTTTTTCCTCTTCAAAGAAGAAAATGGGTTATAATGAAGAAGCTGCCATGCAAGATCGAGGTGGATGCAGATCATAGAGAACGCAAAAACTTGCACACAACACCTTAAAGCTGGAAGCTTCAGTAGCATAATGAGATCAGTCAGGTAGTGCACCAAGTCATTGAAACTTTTAAAGATATTTCTCACTTGTAGTGCATTTGCAATTATCTTGGCTTTTAAAAGGCAGCTTCTTATTCAAGAAGCAAAATATAGTATTTTCAGAATGCTGAGTTGGTTAGTCAAGTCACTAGAGACTCAGAAAAATCCCGAGGAATTTCTTTGCACTGTCTCCTAGAGTTTTACCAAGGCCTATAAAATTTTCTATTATCAATGCAAAATGCAAAAGGTGCCTAGAGAAGCTTTCTGGGAGGGATGATGATTTCATTCAAATTGCAGATAGTATTGATACTAATACTCCTTGGGAGATTGGGAAGTGTAGTTAATTTCTTACTACTCATTTAACGTTCGAAGTGAATCCCATTCGTTAAATGGTTTCTTCTTCATATAGATAGATATATGATCTATGAGGCAGGCAGTTAGAAGTACATTTTGTGGATTATTGTACAGAAAAGTTTGGAAGACTGCCAAATATATAGCATGCGTGCAGAAGAACTTGGCTTTCCAGCAGTGTGTGAATGCTTGTGGGTTATTGGATATTCCTTTCTAATGCCATTTGGAAAAGGCTTGACAGAATGGTTTTTAACTTGTGTTAGACCAAAGGGGAATTCTGCTAAATCATTTCAATTTATAAATGCCTGGGCAGGCTGAAAGATTCAAGGAAACACTATGTTTGTCTTCTTGTCCAAACTGAAAATGTTTATGGTCCAAGCACTTGAGATCAAGTAAGAAGAAGTCCTGCTGAATTATAAGAAGGTAAGTTCCCTTAACTCAAAACAACTCCAGATTGAAGAGGATGAGGCAAAAGGCAGCATACAATAAGTGGATTCTTGAGGGGGGATAGAAATACAAAGTTCTTCAATTCCAATGTGAAGGACAGAAGCAGGTGAATGCATACATGAAATCAAGGATTTTGGGGATCAATGGAATACGAGTAGGCAAGATATTGCTGCTAATCATATATGTTTGCAGATGATCACAATCTGAGGCTCAATGAAATTCCATCAGCATATGAAATCAAAGGCAGTGTATTATCTATGGACTCTACTGGTCCACCTAATATTTTGCCAAGAATTATAACTCCATTTCATAGTGGTTTTGTGGCCCAAAGATCAATGCTGGAGAATGTTGTGGTTTTTTCCATGCTTTGAGGGGTTTAAGGCAAGGGAATCCTCCTGACTTCTTTTGGGGAGAAAAATCATTGGTGTTCTTCGACAAACATGTGGTTCCCCACTAATGAATTGAAGTAGGAATTTCATTCACCTTTTTGTATGACATAGCCAAAGCATACAGGGAGGGTCTAAATTTGAAAGCAAAACATTGCCAAAGAGTTGACCTTACCTGTACCAACAGCATTGCAATATACAGATTCTTGCACCCGGAGAAGAATGGTAGAAATCAGAGGCTAAATTGAGCTAAGAAACTCATCTACAGCAACAGTGGTTATTGAAGAATTCCCTCGGTGAATTCAATTTTTTTTTTATGGGAGGTTAAATTTCAGTATGCTGCAGTACATTTAACCTCAAAGCTTGATATCCAAAATCAAAGGGGACTTTTTGCTATTAGGCTTACAATTTGTGTGAAATGCCTAAGTGAGTTAAACCCCCATGTGCACTGGAGCTGTATGGGACCACTGAGTTTCAATCAGAAATATATGGGATGTTGAGTGTGCCCTTATATAGAGACATCAAATTAAGGAACTCACTTGTTTGTGTTTCTCATTCATAGCATTGATTCAAACAAAAAGATTGAGCTATTCTGTAGGTGAACATCATTAATTTACTGCATTATATCCTCATCTCTCATTTGGTAGGCTTTCTTGGAGCCTGTGGGGACTGTTGTTATACAAGTCTTTATAAATGAACTTACCAGTAGAACTTGTTGATGATTTCTGGAAGGCAAAACCATGTGATAATGCTGTCTGCTAGCTGGCGCCTGGCGACCCTCCCATCCAAATATCTCTTAGCCACTCAGTCTGCCTCTCAATGGATCTATATAAACACATTTGAGTTAGTATTCACCCCACTCAAACATTTCATTCACTCATACCTTAGTTTTTGCATTCTAAAATTGCTTCCATATCATCTTTGAGTAACACATTGTCTGCTTTAGAAAGAAACATCCCAGAATGGCAATTAGTATGACACGCATTCTCCGTGCTAAGCAGGGCCTCAGAAGGTCTTCTTCAAGAACAAACAGAGAAGATGAGGTACCCAAGGGGCACTTTGCAGTTTATGTGGGCGAAAGCAAAAAAAAGCGCTTTGTTATTCCGATATCATACTTGAAGGACCCTTCGTTCCAAGACTTGCTAAGTCAAGCAGAGGAAGAGTTTGGATTTGATTATCTAATGGGTGGAATCACCATACCTTGTCCGGAGGATACCTTCCTCGATATCATCTCGTGTTCGAGTAGATATTGAGAGGCTATTAACAGAGTAGCAGCTTAGTTTAGTGGAGAAAAATCTTGCAGAGAAGAATTTTCTTGTACAGTTACATTTTTTTAAAAGAAAATTTTCAGTTGTCTCATGATAAGATTGGGAAATACAGATGTTGAGAAACTACAAACAACTTAAGTTTATTGAATAATTGCAAACTGATTCTCATGTACCATTTATTTTCTCCATCTTCAGTTGTGCCTCATATGGAGGCCTAATTTGCTCTAAATGTCTAGGTCTAAATATCAGTTGTGCCTCGTGATCAGATTGGTTGATATATCCTTTTAATAGTCCCACGTTGAAAAAAATAAGAGAGAGAACATATGTATTTATAAACTCATAAGTTAGATTAATTTATTGATTAGATTTAGTCTTTTAGTATGGTTTGGCTTGAATGTAGAGATTTAATTTAATATACAGCTTTTGGTTCTTACTGCCAATGAGGTGATTACTTTATGTACTCAACACAGGTTGCAGTAAGCCTAATGATTTTCTAAGAATGCAGCTTTGTTTCTATCTTGAAACCTTTTCAAATGGTAAAAAGGAAGACTAAATATTGCAGATCATTACAAATTTTAGCACTGAAACTCTGAAAGGGTAAGAATACAGATAGAGCTAAGGACACTGAAGCAGAACCAAGTATCAGTTAGTTTCCATCACTAAAGCCAGTTATGTGAAAACAAAATTGAATATATTATATATCAATTCTTGTATTTCTGTACATTTCACATGATGTATTGAGCTACAGCTGAGATCCTCATTTACATTATATCAGCAAACTAGATTCCTGATTTCTCCACCCTTATGTGAAGTAACTGAGACAAGCAAAGCATTCTCAAGTTCTTGGGATAAACCTCGGCTAAGAAGCGAAATGATGTAGTCCATGAAGACTGGATCGCATGGTAGTGTAATAGGCCCATCACTTGGAAGTCCAAATTCTTCTTCAGACATACTTAAGAGTTGTCTAATGATCTCATTCTCGAATTATGATAGAGGGACAACAAACCGCTTCTGATCAGCTGTGTAGATAGCAAAACGACCTTTGTTAACTGCAGAAGAAGTACTGCATTCAGACTTGGAAATGAAATCCTAGCTCTTTCTTCGGATGGCAGCAAATTTCTGCCATCTTTTGGGCAGCTTGATGAGCTTCTTGGAGCTGATCATGGTAGTTACTTAGCAAATAGAGAGATTGAATGGGAGAAGAAGATATGTAGAAACCTTAGAGATCTTTGCTGGACTGTGAATTGCAGTGGTTGATGATCACAATGCATATGGAAGTGAAACTTGTGAAAATCACTGGCGCAAAAGCCACGCGAGCGACGAGCTCCATGGCAAAGCGCTCGCCTCAGCTCGCTTTCTGGCGAGGCGACGAAGCGACGAAAAGCGACGCTTTATCTCACGAAGCGAAAGGCAACGGTCAGCAAAAAAAAAAAAACAAAAAAAAAAAAAAGCAAAACAAAACCAAAAAATACAAAACAAAACGACATCAGATCTAACCTCAGTTGCGACTTGCAAAACCCTTCTGCTTCCAAAATCCAGACCAAAGCCTCCGTCCATCCCTCGCTGCGATACTGCCTCGACCGTCGCCGCGCCGCCGCCTCCTCCTCGCCGTCTCCACCTCGTCTCGACGCCGCGCTCACAGTCCCGAGGTAAATAGCTGAGTTCGCTGCTTCTAACCTTCCGGCTCTTTTTTTTTTCCTCTTCTCTTCTTTATGTTGATGCCACTCATGCCAGTGACTGAGGTAGTTGTTAAATAAGAATAGAGTTGAGGACTTGTTGAATCTTTATTCACTTGAGAATTTGGCACTTCTGGCAGTTACAAGCATTGTGCATGTTTGTTTTTTTCCTTTTTTTTTTTTGTATTAAATTAAGTTTTGAAATTTTTATAATTAAAATCTTAAGTTACAATTTAAATTTAATTAAATTAAATTGATTTTTATTATTGAATTGTTGATTATTAAATTGAATAATTTGTATTTTTAGGTCAATATTACGGTATTATTGTAATGTCTAATCCAAAAAATCAAGATCCTGGATGGGATCATGGTATACCGGTTTTGGATAAGGGCACTATGCATGTGCGATGCAAGTATTGTGATAAAATTACAAAGAGAGGTATTTATCGGCATAAATTGCATCTCATTGGAGGAAATAGAAATGTTATGGGGTGCACAAAATGTCCCCAAATTGTTAGAGATGCAATGAAAAAATTTATGCAAAGTAAGAAGAAAAGAAAGGATGAATTGAGTTCAACGGGTGTTCCTTCTATGTTTGATGAAGATTGTGATGAAAGTATAGATTTTTCAGAGGCGGCAGAGATGGGATGTAGTATGGGATTTTCTAACAAAACAATTAAAGGTCCCATAGATTTGTATTTTAATACAAGAGAACACCAAAATTTGAAAAGATTAAAAGGCGACGAAAATGTAACTTTGGAGACATGCAAGCAAGAGTTGAAGGATAGAGCTCTTGTGCAATTTTCAAGGTGGATGTATGAGGCCGGACTACCATTTAATTGTGTTTCTTATAATGAAAGTTTGCAAGGATTTATTGATTGTGTTGCACAACATGGGCCGGGAATGAAGGCACCTACATATCATGAAGTTAGAGTGTCATATCTTAAAAGGGAGGTAGAGCATGTTAAGGAGTTGTTCAAACCGCATGAGGAGGTGTGGAATATAGATGGTTGTTCTCTAATGATGGACAAGTGGACAAATAAGAGAGGCCATACATTTATCAATGTCTTAGTTAATTGTTCACTTGGATCATATTTCCTCGAGTCAGTTGCTGTTAGTAAGGACATGGTGGATGCTAATAAAATGTTAGAGCTTTTTGGAGCTTTTGTGGATCAAGTGGGGAAGGAAAATGTTGTACAAGTCATATCTGACAATGCTTCTGAAAACGTGAGAGCTGGTATGTCTAAAATATGTGTTTTTCATTTTTTAAAATTTTAATTTTTTAAACTATTAATTATTTTCATTTTCATTTTCATTTAGGCAAGGATTTAATGGAGTTGTACCCGACTTTGTATTGGACGCCGTGTGCTGCTCATTGCATTAATTTGATATTCAAAGATATTTTTGAGATTCATCATTTTGCATTGGCGTACAAGCGGGCATTGAAGTTATCGGTGTACATTCATTCAAAGACAAAACTTTTGAATTTGTTAAGGACCTATACCAAAAAGCGGGATTTGGTTAAGTTTGCTAAGACTCGATTTGCTACAGTATTCTTGACATTCAAGAGGCTTCACGAGCAGAAGAACAATTTGAGAAGATTGTTCAATTCAGAAGAATTCCTCACTAGCTCTTATTTCAAGGAAGAAGCAGGAAAGGAGTGTTCTAAAATTGTAGAAATGCCAAACTTTTGGAATACAATTCTAGAGGCACTTAAAATAGGTGATCCATTGATTAGCACCCTTCGGTTAGTTGATGGGGAAGTGAAGCCATCTATGGGCTATATTTATCCTGCTATGGAGATTACAAAGGAAGCAATTGCAAACGCTTTCAACAATAATTCAAGCAAGTATAAGAAGGTGTTTGAAATCATAGATAAAAGGTGGAGTTCCCAGTTTCGTCAACCATTGCATGCAGCCGCATACTACTTGAATCCAGATTACTTCCGTTATACTGGCGAGACACCGATTTCTCCTACTGTTCGTTCGGCAGAGGTTGTTTCTGGTTTTTATGAGTGTTTGAAGAGATTGGTTTCAGATCAAGATTTGTATGAGAAAATTACTGAAGAAGTGTCTACTTGGGAAGCTGGTCGGGGTTTATTTGACTTGACAGTCGCAAAGAAACAACGTGGTGTTAAACGCCCAGGTTCTTAAACAATATAACTTACGATTGTTATTTCTAATCAAAATATTGCAAACTTTTATTAATTTTTAAATGCTACAGATTATTGGTGGATTTCTTTTGGGAGCTCAACTCCACATTTGAAAGAGTTTGCAATTAAGATCCTCAGTCTCACCACTAGTGCATTAGGATGTGAAAGAAATTGGAGTGTGTTTGAGCATGTAAGTTAGTCAAATTATCATTTTAAGTCACTAATTAACAATTATCACATACTTAAGTACTAATTAATTTTAAATTTTTCAGTTGCATTTGGAAAGGAGAAATCGCCTTGAGCAAATGCGCCTTAATGATTTGGTTTTCATTAAGTATAACAGAGCATTAAGACGGCGATGGGAAATGCGGGATACCATTGATCCAATTAGTTTGGATCAAATTAATTTTTCTAATGAATGGTTGACAGGTATTCCGGATGAGGTTAATGAAGAGTTGGTGTTTAGTGATGGAGAAGATTTGACTTGGGGAGATATTGCAAAGTTTTCCGGTGAGAATGAGACTCCTTATTCTCTTAGGCATGCTTTTAAAGGAAAAGAAAAGGTAGGGAGTTCAAGGTCCAAGGGAAAAGAAAAAGTTGTGGAACATAGAGTAGTGGATGAAGATGATGTTGATGAAGAAGATGAAGAAGCATTTGAGGATGAAGAGGCAAAACCATGTGCCACCTTGTTGTATGAGGCCTTTTAGCTTCAACCAGAAATATATGAAATGTGGAGACATACAAAAACAAGGAATCACATGGTTTTGTTTCCAAATCATCTCTTTATTTGATTCAAGACTTGCTGCTCTCTCAATTTCACTCAGGCATGTGGGGAATGTTGTTCAAAGAATGATGAATTTTGAAGACAAAACTGTGGTAATGTCTCTTATCTTGCTAGCTGGCTGCCACTCAATCCACTTCCCAATGGATCTATATAAACACTTTTGAGTTGGTATGCACCCTACTCAAACATTTCCTCCACAAATACATTAGTTTCTGCATTCTAAAATTGTTTCTATAGCATCTTTGATTTACACTGCCTCTGCTTTAACAAGAAACATCCTAGCATGGCGATTGGTATGACTCGGTTTCTCCATGCTAAGCAGGTTCTCAGAAGGTCTTCTTCAAGAACAAACAGAGAAAGTGAGGTTCCTAAGGGGCATTTTGCAGTTTATGTTGGGGAGAGTGAAAAGAAGCGCTTTGTCATCCCAGTTTCATACTTGAAGGACCCCTCATTCCAAGACTTACTGAGGAAGAATTCGGATTTGATCATCATTTCTAGCTTGAGTAGATCTTGAGAGACTACAAACAGCATAGATTAGTGGAGACAAATTTTGTAGAAAAGAGTTTTCTTGTACAATTACTTGTTTCCCTTTTTGTCTGTCTGAGGATCAGATTGGGAAAATTTTTAATCTTAAGATAATATAAATATTACTGAGTATATGGAGGCCTAATTTGCTCTAGTTGTCTATGTCTAAAGGTTTTTACTGATCTTATTCTCAGGATAGATATAACCATGTGGTTCCTCATTTATATATCTCTATATATGGCCACCCTCAAGATCCCATATATTTCTGGTTGAAGCTAAAAGGCCCCATACAACTAGGCAGCACATGTTTTTGCCTTCCTTGATATCCTCAAGACCTTACAGCCTGTCTTAGCCTTCTTAACACCTTAAATGATCACTTGATATGCATTTTGATCATCAAACACTGCAATTCACTCCAGCCAAAGACATACGGTTTTTACTGATCTTATTCTCTTCCATTCAATCTCTATATTCCCTTAGTTAACACCATGATAAGTTCCAAGAAGCTCGTCGAGGTCGTGAGAAAATGGCAGAAATTTGCTGCCATCCGAAGAAAGAGGATTTCATTTCCAAGAGTAAACGATGACACAGATAGCTGTAGTACTTCCTCTGCAGCTAACAAGGGTCATTTTGCTATCTACACGGCTGATCAGAAGCGGCTCGTTGTCCCTCTATCTTATCTCGAGAATGAGATTATTAGGCAACTCTTGAACTTGTCTGAAGAAGAATTTGGACTTCCAAGCGATGGGCCTATTACACTACCATGTGATGCAGTCTTCACGGACTACGTCATTTCACTTCTTGCCCGAGGTTTATCCAGAGAACTCGAGAATGCATTGCTCATCTCTGTTGCATCATATCAGTGTTCATCAGCTTCACTGCACCAGGAAGGCTTGAAAAATCAAGAATTGCTAGTTTGCTGACAGTACTGGTTATTTGTTGTAGACTTAGAATTCAAATGTAAATCAACTCATAGCTTTAAAATTTCAAGAGATTTTGATTTTATATCATATTGCCTACCTCCCCACCCCATCCTCAATTTTTTTCTTTTCACATAATTGACTTGATGATCAAAACACATACATGGTTCTGCATCACTAAGGCCTGTCTAGATTAGTGAACAGTAGTTCTAAGAATCAAATGATCTGAAATCAATAATCTTTTCTCCTTAATCTACAGTTTGGTCTAGTATATCTGTATATGTACTTAAAATACTTAGTACAAGTAAATATGGCAGAATATGAATGAGAATATAAATATGGGCTCAGCACATTCTCAAAGGGCTACACTTGTATACTTAAAACTTATGAAACTGGACTTCTCTAGTCATTCCAAAAATGGAATAACTTGACGTGTTTTGTGATACAAAGTGGAATTATTCATTCTTAAATGTCTAATGGACCTGAGAACTTAACATACCAGATGTAAATCACACTAGCTTCAACTGCTTTAGAAGTTCTGTAAATTGGACAAAAAGAAAAAACATTGCAGCCAATGAAGAAAATTCTGGTCTTATGGATCTTTATGATACATCTGCTCTTTGGAAGTTCAGCTATAATCCTAGTTTTACTCATAAAAGCATAATAGTAGTTGTGTAAACCCAAGTCTCCAGATATATAGACATTTAGTGCACAATAGGCCTTCATATAACCAGTGAAATTTACAGTTTCCAAGCTGATCATGAGACAAGTAAAAAAAACTGTACAATAATACTCTCTGCAAAATTTTTCTCTACTAAACTAAGCTCTTTGTTGTATGCAAAATTTGTCTCTACTAAACTAAGCTCTTTGTTGTATCTCAATATCTACTCAAACTAGAGATGATGTCAAGGAAGGTATCTTCTGGACAAGGTATTGTGAGTCCACCCATTGGATGATCAAATCCGAACTCTTCCTCGGCCTGATTTAGCATGTCTTGGAATGAAGGGTTGTTCAAGAATGATATTGGAAGAACAAAGCGCTTCTTTTCGCTTTCGCCCACATAAACTGCAAAGTGCCCCTTAGGGACCTCACTTTCTCTGTTTGTTCTTGAAGAAGACCTTCTGAGGCCCTGCTTAGCACGAAGAATGCGAGTCATACTAATCGCCATGCTGGGATGTTTCTTTTATAGAGCAGAAACAATTTTAGAATGCAGAAACTATTGTAGTTGTGAAGGAAATATTTGAGTGGGGTGAATACTAACTCAAATGTGTATATATAGATCATTTGGGAGGTGGATTGAGTGGCTAAGAGATATTTGGATGGAAGGGCAGCCAGCTAGCATGATAATTGATAAGACAACATCATCACATGGTTCTGTCATCCAGAAATCATCAAGAATTTCTAATAGATAGGATGGCTTCTTAACTACTGTTATTCCATATATTTCTGATTGAAACTAAACGGCCCAATACAACTAGGAAGCACATGGTTTTGTATTCCAATAATAATCATGAGTTTCTGCTATCAACTTTGTAGATAAAGAACTTCTTTGAACATCATTCCCCACATGCTTCAATGAAATTGAATAGATAGGATGGCCTAACTGTTGGTATTCCAAGAAAGCCTACCAAATGTTAGATAAGGATGAAGTGCAATAAATTGATGCCATTCGCCAACGGGATATCTTAATCTTCTTGTTTGAATCAGTTCTATGATTGAGAAACATAAACATGTGATTCCTCAAATGTGTGTCTCTACATTTGGGGACACTTTATATCCCATAGAGCTTAAGGCTGTTTTAGCCTCACCACTTTAAATAGATCACTTCCATATGCATTTCGATCATCAAACACTGCAATTCAGACTAGCCAATTTCCAAGGTTTCTACAGATCTCTCTTGAGTTCTCTTCCATTCAACCTCTCTCTATTTCCTAAGTTATTATCATGATCAGTTCAAAGAAGCTCATCAAGCTGGCAAAAAGATGGCAGAAATTTGCAGCCATCCGAAGAAAAAGGATTTCATTTTCAAGACAAAATGATGACACAGATTGCTGCAGCACTTCTTCTGCAGTAAACAAGGGTCATTTTGTTGTCTACTCAGCTGATCAGAAGCGGTTCGTTGTCCCTCTATCTTATCTCGAGAATGAGATTATTAGGCAACTCTTAAGCATGTCTGAAGAAGAATTTGGACTTCCAAGCGATGGGCCTATTACGCTACCATGTGATGCAGTCTTCATGGACTACGTCATTTCACTTCTTAACCGAGGTCTAACTAGAGAACTTGAGAATGCCTTGCTCGTCTCAGTTACTTCACATCGGTGTTCATCAGCTCTACTACAACAAAAAGGGTGGAGAAATCAGGAATTACTAGTTTGCTGATATTAATGTCAATTGAGTTTTGTAAATTTGGATATCAGCTGTAGCTCAATACATGATGTGAAATGTACATAAATCCAAAACCTTCAGTATTCTTCTTAGAAAATTCAAATATATTCATTACTTTCATTTTCTCCTTAATCTTCAGTTTGTTGCAATACAGTTATACTTGTGACAAGGGCTTATTTGCATAAATTTTATTCAAAAGCATTAAACTATATAAATGCCGAATTGAATTTGTAACAGTAAGATTCTGTCACTTCCATTTCTGGCCTAGCATCGCTCCACCAACTACCAAGAAGAAGCAGAAGGCAGATGTAATTTGAAGCATATGATGAGAAAGCAATATGGTGTTGTTATCTCAATTTTAAACAGTTCTGACCATCTGCTGCAATTGTTCCATTAGAGAATTACTGACCTATATACTAATCTTGTTATCTCATTTTCTTTCATTTCTTATGTCCTATTCCTATATACTAATCTGGCACCTTTGTGTGATGGTTAACATGGAACTTTCACCCTGATATTGCATAAATCTGCAAAGATGAATATAATGGAATTGAAGATATTTGCTGCTGTCTAAGGGATGAAGATTTCACTTTTAAAACAAGGACTGTGAATAGTTATGGTAAATCCTCTGCAGTTAGCAAGGGACACTAAATTATAGATCATCACATCATACCCAAAATATAGACTGTTCTCAAAATTATTCCTTTATCCTTGAAGAGATATTGTAGTGCTAGTTTTACTCAAAGAATATTCAATGAAACAATTTGGATTTGGTGAAAATTGGATAGTATTTCTGATATTTTCAAAGTTGCTGCAAATATGCAAACAAAAATCTATACAAATGAACTGTACAGGAAAAGTCTTCTATGCAAAATTTTTCTTCACTAAACTAAGTTGTCTGTAGTCTGTCTCTCAATATCTCAAACTAGAGATGACTTCAAGGAAGGTATCCTCCATACAAGGTATTGTGAGTCCACCCGTTGGATGATCAAATCCGAATTCTTCCTCAGCTTGACTAAGCAAGTCTTGGAATGTAGGGTCCTTCAAGTACGAAACTGGAATGACAAAACGCCTTTTTTCATTCTCCCCAACATAAACTGCAAAGTGCCCCTTAGGCACTTCAAATTCTCTGTTTCTTCTTGAAGAAGATCTCCTGAGGCCTTGCTTAGCACGGAAAATATGCCCCATACCAATTGCCATGTTCAAATGTGTTTTTTGGAAAGTAGGATTTCTGAAAAAATTTTCAGTACAGAACAATTTGTGAAGGCAGAAACTTGGAGTTGTGTGAAGGAAGAACTTGAGTGTGGTGAACATCAACACAAATGCATTTATATATATAGATCGTTTAGGAGGTGGATTGAGTGGCTATGAGAAATTTGGATCAGAGGCCAGCAAGCCTGCCAGCTAGAATGATTAGACAACATCTCCACATGGTTTTGTCTTCCAAAGATCATCAAGAATTTCTACTACCTTTGGACATCACTCACCATATGCTTCAATAAATTTGAACAGACGGGGAAAGCTCAACTACCTTTGTCATTCCGACAAAACCTACCAAATGAGAGATCAATATACACAGCACTAAGTTAATGGTATTTGCCTAATAAAATAGCTTAATCAATTTATTTGAATTGATATGAAGATTGGGGCACATAACCATGTGTTTCCCTATTTGTATGTCTTAAAGGCCCCCCATACAGCTGGGTGGAACATGCTTTTGCCTTACCTGATTTCCTCAAGAAATCGAAGCACTTTAAATAGGTTGCTTCTCATCCAATTTTGATCATCAAACACTACAACTTTCTGCAGATCTTGTTCTCTTCCCTTCAATTTCTCTCTAATTCCTAAGTTAGCACCATGATCAGTTCCAAGAAACTCATCAAGTTGGCAAAAAGATGGCAGAAATTTGCTGCCATTCGAAGAAAGAGGATTTCCTTTTCAAGACAAAGTGATGATACAGATAGCTGCAGTACATCCAGTCCAGCTAACAAGGGTCATTTTGCTATCTACACAGCCGATCAGAAGCGATTTGTTGTCCCTCTATCTTATCTTGAGAATGAGATTATTAGGCAACTCTTAAACATGTCAGAAGAAGAATTTGGACTTCCAAGCGATGGGCCTATTACACTGCCATGTGATGCAGTTTTCATGGACTACATCATTTCACTTCTTAGCCGAGGCTTATCCAGAGAACTCGAGAATGCATTGCTGGTCTCAATTACTTCACATCGGTGTTCATCAGCTCCACTACACCAAGAAGGGTGGAGAAATCAGGAATTGCTAGTTTGCTGACAATACTGGTTTTTTTTTTTTTTTTTTTTTTTTTTTTGTAGACATAGAATTCAAATGTAAATCAACTCATACCTTTCAAATTTCAAGAATATTTTTTTATATCAAATTTCCTACCTCCCCACCCCCATACTCAATTTTATTTTCACATAACTGACTTGATGATCAAAACACTATAATTGGTTCTGCATACTAGATTAGTGATCAGTAATTCTAAGAATCAAATGATCTGAAATCAATACAGGCTGGTCTAATATATGTACTTAAATATTTAGTACAAGTGAGTATGGCAGAATATGAATATGGGGTCAGTACATTCAAAGGGCTACACTTGTATACTTAACACTTATGAAACTGGACTTCTCTAGTCATTCCAAAAATGAAATAACTTGACATGTTTTGTGATACAAATTAAAGTGGAATTATTCATTCTTAAATGTCTAATGGACCTTTAAGAACTTAACATACCAGATGTAAATAAAACTAGCTTCAACTGCTTTAGTAGTTCCGTTAATTGGACAAAAAGAAAAAAAAAACATTGCAGCCAATGAAAATTCTGGTCTTATGGATCTTTATGATACATCTGCTCTTTGGAAGTTCAGCCATAATCCTAGTTTTACTCATAGTAGACAAGAATTGTATCTTAAAAGCATAATAGTAGTTGTGTAAACCCAACCAGATATATAGACATTTAGTGCACAATAGGCCTTCATATAACCAATGAAATTTACAGTTTCCAAGCTGATCAGGACAAGTAAAAAAAACTGTACAAGAATACTCTCTCTGCAAAAAATTTCTCTACTAAACTAAGCTCTTTGTTGTATCTCAATATCTACTCAAACTAGAGATGATGTCAAGGAATGTATCTTCTGGACAAGGTATTGTGAGTCCACCCATTGGATGATCAAATCCGAACTCTTCCTCGGCCTGATTTAGCATGTCTTGGAATGAAGGTTTGTTCAAGAATGATATTGGAAGAACAAAGCGCTTCTTTTCACTTTTGCCCACATAAACTGCAAAGTGCCCCTTAGGAACCTCACTTTCTCTGTTTGTTCTTGAAGAAGACCTTCTGAGGCCCTGCTTAGCACGGAGAATGCGAGTCATACTGATCGCCATTCTGGGATTTTTCTTCTTAAAGCAGAGGGAGTGTTAATCAAAGATGCTATAGAAACAATTTTAGAATGCAGAAACTATTAGAGATGATTTCAAGGAAGGTATCCTCCATACAAGGTATTGTGAGTCCACCCGTTGGATGATCAAATCCAAATTCTTCTTCAGCTTGACACAACAAGTCTTGGAATGACGGGTCCTTCAAGTATGAAACTGGAATGACAAAGCGCTTCTTTTCAATCTCCCCAACATAAACTGCAAAATGCCCCTTAGGAACTTCACTTTCTCTGTTTGTTCTTGAAGAAGATCTTCTAAGCCCTTGCTTAGCACGGAGAATGTGCCCCATACCAATTGCCATCTTCAAATGTTTTTATTGGAAAGTAGGATTTCTGAAATTTTTTTCACTATAGACACAATTTGTGAAGGAAGAACTTGAGTGGGGTGAATATCAACTCGAATGCATTTATATAGATCCTTTAAGTGGTGGATTGAGTGGCTATGAGAAATTTGGATGGGAGGGCAGCCAGCTATCATGATAAGACAACATTACCACATGGTTGTCTTCAAAAACTTATCAAGAACTTTGTAGTTAAAGGCTAACTTTGAACATCACCCACCACATGCTTCTATGAAATTGAGCAGATAGGGAAAACTCAACTACTTTTGTCATTCCAAGAAAGCCTACCAAATGAGAGATCTATACACAGAGCTGTAAGTTAATGGTATTCGTTTAGAAAATATCTTAATCAATTTGTTTGAATGAATGTGAAGATTGGGAATCATAACCATGTGATTCCTTACTTGTATGTCTATATATATGGCTACATTTCATATCCCATATATTTCTGATTGAAGCTAAAAGGCCCCATACAGCTGGGTAGAACATGGTTTTGCCTTCTCTGGTTTCCTTAAGAAATTAAAGCCTCTCAAGTACTTTAAATAGGTCGCTTCCATGCGAACTTTGGTCATCAAACACTACAACTTTGTCTAGCCAATATCCAGGGTTTCTATAGATCTTACTCTCTTCCATTCTCTATTTTCTAAGTTAATACCATGATCAGCTCCAAGAAACTCATCAAGCTGGCCAAAAGATGGCAGAAATTTGCTGCCATCCGAAGAAAGAGGATTTCATTTCCAAGACTAAACGAGGATACAGATAGCTGCAGTACTTCCTCTGCAGTTAACAAGGGTCATTTCGCTATCTACACAACTGATCAGAAGCGGTTTGTTGTCCCTCTATCTTATCTCGAGAATGATATCATTAGGCAACTCTTAAGTATGTCTGAAGAAGAATTTGGACTTCCAAGTGATGGGCCTATTATGCTACCATGCGATGCAGTCTTCCTGGAATACATCATTTCACTTCTTAGCCGAGGTTTATCCCAAGAACTTGAGAATGCTTTGCTTGTCTCAGTTACTTCACATCGGTGTTCATCAGCTCCGCTGCACTCAGAAGGGTGGAGAAATCAGGAATTGCTAGTTTGCTGATATAATGTAAATGAGGATATCAGCTGTAGCTCAATACGACATGTGAAATGTACAGAAATACAAGAATTGATGTATAATATATTCAATTTTGTTTTCACATAACTGGCTTTAGTGATGTGAACTAACTGATACTTGGTTCTGCTTCATTTTCCCTAGCTCTGTAATTCTTGCCCTTTCAGTGCTAAAATTCGTAATGATCTGAAATATTTGGTCTTCCTTTTTACCATTTGAAAAGGGCTCAAGATAGATACAAAGCTGCATACTTAGAAAATTCAGTTAGATATTGGAGTATTTAAAGTCTGATATACAACTTCAATTCAACAACTCTGAGATTTACTCATCATTAGGCTTACTGCAACTTGTGTTGAGTACATAAAGAAATAGGTCACTCAACTCGACCAAAATGCCCATATGTTCTCTCTTATTTTTTCAATGTACGGCTTTTAACAGGATACACCAGCCAACCTGATCACGAGGCACAACTGATATTAGACCTAGAGAAAATTAGGCATCCATATGAGGCACAACTGAAGATGGAGAAAATAAATGATACGGAGTACAAGAAAACTCAGTTTGAAAAAAATTTCTTCACTAAACTAAGCTGTTTGTAGTTTCTCAACATTTTTATTTCCCAATCTGATAATGGGACAACTCAAAATTTCTTTTAAAAAATGTAGCTGTACAAGAGAACACTTTTCTGCAAAAAATTTCTCCACTAAACTAAGCTGCTACTCTGCTAGTAGTCTCTCAATATATACTCGAACGCGAGATGATATCGAGGAAGGTATCCTCTGGACAAGGTATGGTGATTCCACCCATTAGATAATCAAATCCAAACTCTTCCTCTGCTTGACTTAGCAAGTCTTGGAACAAAGGGTCTGTTGGCTAAAGGATGGTAAAACACTCAAAGTATTGTACTGGGAAAAATGATGATGATTATTTCACTTCTATCTCTGCTAATTTATACATAATTAACAGAGAAAATAACTCAACAAACATCTCTAGAATATCTCTAACACCTTAGAAATAAAAAAGATAATATAAGACTAATTCAAAATAAAACTAATGTGCAGTAAATATAGCATTTTCTATCACTCCTCCTTGCTATTTTTGCTGCAAACTCCAATCTTCTCTCTCAATACTTCAAATCTTGATCTTGGCAATCCCTTTGTCAGAATATCAGCTAATTGAACACCAGTACTGCAGCGAAGCAAGTTAACTTCATTTGTTTTTTGAGCTTCTCTAACAAAATAAAGCTTAACTTTAAAGTGTTTAGTCTTGCCATGAAAGACTGAATTTCCTGAAACTGCTATGGCTGCCTGGTTGTCCACAAAAATTGTTATTGCCTCCTCTTGAGCCATAGAAAACATTATAACAGCCCTTGTTGATGTCAAGAAAATAAGGCATCCAATAATACTCCTATACGCTGTCTCGTCAACCTTCTCAGAACCATCGTCTTTGTTGAATTTTTCATTTTGAGAAAGAGAAGTGCTCCATATCCAATAATAAAACTTTTTTGGCATTCCTTTCTCAAACAACAAACACTGCGTCATATCTATAACAGTTCTATTCTTCCTCTCACTTACTCCATTTTGTTGAAGAGTGTAGATCACAGTGAATTGATGTTCTATCCATGATTTAAACTTCCAAAAAACATCAGCAACTTCACTCTTTTGTTTAAGAAAATATACCCAACACATTCGAGTAAAGTCATCAATGAAAAGTATAAAATATTTGCTGTCATTTATAGAAACATTCTTCATACCTCCACCAGTATGAATGAGTTGAATTTTTTCAGTTGCCCTCCATGTTTTTTCTATTGGAAATGGCAATCTGGTTTGCTTCCCCAACTGACATATCTCACACACTGCTGCAACTCCTCCTGTGAATAACATTCCTCTTACTATCTCCTTTTTCTGCATATACTCCAAGGTGGAATAATGAAAGTGCCATAGCCTTTTGTGCCATAATTCAGCTTGGCTAACAACACATGGATAAGCTTTAAACTCAGCCTCATCCCAATCAAGACAAAAACTCTTGTCTTTCATTTTCACAAAAAAAAATTCAGCACCACATGAATCAGTAATAAAACACATGTTATTCTTGAAAATAACAAAATAACCTTTCTCAAGTAGTTGTCCAACACTCAGCAAGTTTTGACTAATTTTAGGAACAAGCATCACAACAGGAGTTAGTTTTATACCTGATGGTCCTTCAATTGCAACCGTTCCTTTACCTTTGACTTCAATATAATGTCCGTTACCAATTTTGACTTTTGATATCACTGTTTTATCAATTTCATTGAACAATGACTCATCAAAACTCATGTGATTGGTGCATCCGCTGTCAATTAGCCAAACATTGCTTGAAATTTGGCTTGCAAAACAAGTCGCAACAAAAAGTTGTTCTTCTTCTTGTTCTTCATCCTCTACTTGAGCTTGTTGTGGTTTGTCTTTGCAAACCTTTTTCACATGACCCATTTGATTGCAAGAAAAACATTTCACATCAGGTCTAAACCAACAATATTTTTCCAAGTGTGAGGTTTTCTTACAATGCTGGCAAGGAGGGAATTTTCCTCTATTGGCTCCATTTTGACTTCCCTTCTTCCACGGTTGCTGCTGGTTTTTGCCTTTTGGTTGGATTTGACTCACCTCATTTGCTTCGAATGCTCCCTCAATATTACTTTCATTCCTGTAGGTCCTTCTTTGTTCTTGAGCTTCAAGTGCATGAAGAAGGTCTGCTAGAGATATTTCTGACAAATCTCTAGACTCTTCAAGGGAAGATATTTTTGATTCAAATCTTTCCGGCAAAGTAACCAATGTTTTCTCAACAACCCGATCATCAGGAAGTTCTTCTCCCAATAATCTGATTTTGTTTACCACCTTCTTCAATCTTTCAGAGTAATCTTTTAATGATTCGCTCTCCTTCATCTTCTGCATCTCAAATTCCCTTTTCAAGTTCAGGACTTGCATTCTTTTTGTCCTGTCATTTCCTTCATATTCGTTTTTCAACAAAACCCATGCCTGTTTTGCAGTTTTATAGGTCATGATTTTTGTAAAAACTTCATCTGTTAGTGCCGAGTGAATGCAGGTCTTGGCCTTATTCAACTTCTTCTTTTCCTCCCTGTACTCTCTCATTTGGGCAATTGTTGGATCTTCAGGAAGTGCTGGAACTTCATCAATTTCCAACATTTCCCATAGTCCATGTGCTTCTAAGTAAGTTTCCATTTTCACAGACCATGCATGGTAGTTTTCTCCTGTGAAAACGGGGGGTTTAGATAAGAAACTATCTCCTGCCATTTAAGGATAAAGTTTTCAAGTCTTATACGATAAGGGTTCCTCACTGATTCACTCACATAGGTCCCTTAAGAAAAAGGGCGCTGATACCACTTTGTTGGCTAAAGGATGGTAAAACACTCAAAGTATTGTACTGGGAAAAATGATGATGATTATTTCACTTCTATCTCTGCTAATTTATACATAATTAACAGAGAAAATAACTCAACAAACATCTCTAGAATATCTCTAACACCTTAGAAATAAAAAAGATAATATAAGACTAATTCAAAATAAAACTAATGTGCAGTAAATATAGCATTTTCTATCAATGGGATAGTTGTTTAATTATATGGAAAGATTGTGATAAAATTCTATATCACATTTTCTGCTCACCAAATCCTAAGGTTAATGATTTTTAATTTTATTAAATCCTTAGATTTTTTTTCTGAATTATAAATTCATCTTTGGAATTTCTGAACTTAGCAACGACTCCCTCAAACGTAGTTATTAGAATGGAAAGGTAGACCTTTCATGGGGAATTGTTAACTTATACTTCAAATGCACTTTTTAATTTCCATGTCCACAGAACAAAAATGTGTAACTATTCATACTGTTGGTGATAACGTTAGACTATCTAATACCCATTTGTACACAAATTCTATGGGTAAGTAATGTGATTTAAACTAAAGTATATAACAAGTGAACAACTGCATAAGAGATGAACTGATATCTTGATATAAGCTGATAAGCAAAACTCATTAGACTATTTAATACCCATTTGTACACCAATTCATTTCTTGCCTAATCGCCCAAAAATTCGGCAATATAAGCTGATAAGCAGCATTTTTTAAAAAAACAATTACTCCCTCTGTCCCGAAAAGCTTGTCTGATTTGGTTTGGGCACGCTTTTTAAGGCAACAAAATATGTGCTGCTATCTTTCCAAGTTTACCCCTAAAATTTCTCTCACCTTCCACCAACAAACCAATCACCTTCCACCAATAAACCAATCAACTAAAGCTTTTCTCTCTCCTTATTGTTCAGAATCTCTTTTGGTGCATATTTCGTATCCTTCGTCCTCTCAAATCTTCTCCTTCTTCCTTCCATTCCTGCCGCCATATCTCTCTTCTTTAAGCCATAAGGAGAGTAGCCAAGTCTGGAATACTATGTATATTGAAGACCTACACCTCAACGATCATCTTTTCCCTAATTTCTTGAATATACAGAACCCTATCTTCAACAATCAACATGAATATATGCATGCAATGTGGAGTTTAAGATGAAATTGGAGCAATGGGTTTTGCAATCTTTCAATCAATTTAAAGAATTGATACCCAGGTTAGTTTTCAACACTTTATCTATGGGTATTTTTCCTAAATGTATTGATTTTGAAGATTAAATATTTTGAAATTTTAGGTTTCATTCAATCAGGTTTTTTTTTAATCTGTATAAATTTTGTTTAATTCCTTGTTTTTTGTAGAAGGTTTAAATCATTGTTTTTGAAAACTAAATTTCTTTAAAAATTTTACTGTAAACCTTTTCTTTTTCATTCACTTATGCTCTGTACTTTTATATTGAGTACTCCATACTGCTGAAGCAAAAAAGCAGTGTGTCTATATATGTACTCCGCAAATAAGATAGCTAAAATTGAGGGAAAAAATAGCGGCAATATTTTCCACCAAAACTTGATTTGACATTTAGTGATTAAAATACTCTACTCCTTCCAATAAAATTCTTAGTATACATAGTGTAATTTTCAGGAGGCTTTCTTTCTTTTTCAGAGTACTCTGTAGAGAATTTTCGACACAAATTTTTTCTTGTCTATTAATGGAGTTTTTAGAAGAAGAAAATTCTGATGGTG
>CM008334.1:33550080-33560641 GCA_002525835.2 Ipomoea batatas | reverse complement strand
TATACAAATAAATACATGTAGAAAAAGATGTTTACTCATTTGTATTTCTGTATATTTCACATGATATGGTGAGCTACTGCTGATGAGTTCCTCATTTACAAAAATTGGTGAAATTGATATCAGCAAACTAGCAATTCTTGATCTCTCCACCCATGGTACAGTGAAGCTAATGAACACCGAGATGAAGTAACTGAGATGAGCAATGCATTCTCAATCTCTCGGGATAAACCTTGGCTAAGGAGTGAAATGATATAGCCCGTGAAGACTGCATCGCATGGTAATGTAATAGGCCCATTGCTTGGAAGTCCAAATTCCTCTTCAGACATGTTTAAGAGTTGCCTAATAATCTCATTCTCGAGATGACAAGAAACCGGTCTGATCAGCTGTGTAAACAGCAAAATGGCCCTTGTTAACAGCAGGAGTACTGCTGTACTGCAACAATCTGTGTCATTGTTTTGTCTTGGAAATGAAATCGTCTTTCTTCGGATGACAGCAAATTTCTTCCATCTTTTTGCCAGCTTGATGAGCTTTTTGGAACTGATCATGTTACTAACTTGGGAAAGAGAAAATTCGAATGGGAGAGTAAGATCTGCAGAAACATTGGATAGTGGCTTGAAACAGTTATAGTGTTTGATGTTCAAAGTTCACATGGAAATGACCTATTTAAAGTGCTTTTAGTTCTTGAGGAGAAGGAAAAACCATGTTCTACCCAGCTGTATAGGGGCTTTTAGCTTCAATCAGAAATATATGGGGTATAGAGTGTGGCCATATATAGAGACATCAAAATAAGAAATTGCATGGTTATGTTTCCCAATCTTCACATTGATTCAGACAAATCGATTAAGATATTTTCTTAGTGAATACCATTAACTTACAGCTATGTGTATTATTCTCTCATTTGGTAGGTTTTCTTGGAATGACAGAAGGAGTTGAGCTTTCCCCATCTGTTCAATTTCATTGAAACATATGGTGGGTGGTGTCCAAAGTTGTTAGTAGAAATTGTTGATGATTTTTGGAAGACAAAACCATGTGGAAATGCTGTCTTATCATTCCAGCTGGCTGCCCTCTCATCCAGATTTCTCATAGCCACTCAATCCATCTCCTAAAGGATCTATATATATATAAATGCATTTGAGTTGATGTTCACCTCACTCAAGTTCTTCCTTCACACAAATCCTAGTTTCTGCCATCACAAATTGTGTCTATAGTGAAAAAATTTTCAGAAATCCTACTATCCAAAAACCATATTTAAGCATGGCAATTGGTATGGGGCATATTCTCCGTGCTAAGCAAGGCCTCAGGAGATCTTCTTCAAGAACAAACAGAGAAAGTGAAGTGCCTAAGGGGCATTTTGCAGTTTATGTTGGCGAGAGTGAAAAGAAGCGCTTTGTCATTCCAGTTTCGTACTTGAAGGACCCTTCATTCCAAGACTTGCTTAGTCAAGCTGAGGAAGAATTCGGATTTGATCATCCAACAGGTGGACTCACAATACCTTGTATGGAGAATACCTTCCTTGACGTCATCTCTAGTTTGAGATCTTGAGAGACTACATACAACTTAGTTTAGTGAAGAAAAATTTTGAATAGAAGAGTTTTCCTGTACAGTTCATTTGTAAAGATTTTTGTCTGCATATTTGCAGCAACTTTGAAAATATCAGAAATGCTGTCCAATTTTCACCAAATACTATTCCAAATAGTTTCTTTGAGTAAAACTTGCAGTGCAATATCTCATCAAGGAAATTTAAGGCATATTCTACACTAAAAGTTAAGCAATAAAATTTTGCAAGCTCAGAAAAAAGAATAATGTTGAGAACAGTCTATATTTTGGGTATGATGTGCAGATCTATATGTAGTCTATATTATTGAAAAATAAAATAAAATGAAGATACGAGTAAAAGTTTGTGCAGAGAATTTACCACAACTATTCACACAGTCCTTGTCTCTTAAAAAATTAAATCTTCTTCCTTTAGACAGCAACAAATATCTTCCATTATATTTCATTGGCAAATTGATGAGTTTCTTGCAACTAATCATGGTTTACGCAAATAGTGTGGTCAGGGTGAAAGTTCCATGTCGCAAAGGTGCCAGATTAGTATATAGGACATAAGAAAATGAGAAAACAAGGTTAGTATATAGGTCAGTAATTCTCTAATGGAACTAATGCAGGTGATGGTCAGAACTGTTCCAAATTGAGATAACAGACTGACCATATTGCTATCTCACATATGCTTCAAATTACATCTGCCTTCTGCTTGTTCTTGGTAGTTGGCAGAGTGATGCTAGGCCAGAAATGGAAGTGACAGAATCTTATTGTTACAAATTCAATTAGGCAATTATATAGTTTAGTGCTTTTGAATAAAATTAATGCAAATAAGCCCTTGTCACAGGTATAAGTGTATCGCAACAAACTGAAGATTAAGGAGAAAATGAAAGCAATGAATATATTTGAATTTTCTAAGAAGAATACTGAACATATTGGATATCAAGTATTGATGTATTGAATTTATGTACATTTCACATCATGTATTGAGCTACAACTAATATCCCTGTTTACAAAATTTATTGAGATTAATATCAGCAAACTAGCAATTCCTGATTTCTCCACCCTTCTTGGTGTAGCAGAGCTGATGAACACCAATGTGAAGTAACTGAGACAAGCAAGGCATTCTCGAGTTCTCTGGATAATCCTCGGCTAAGAAGTGAAATAATGTAGTTCATGAATGCTGCATCGCATGGCAGTGTTATAGGCCCATCACTTGGAAGTCCAAATTCTTCTTCTGACATGTTCAAGAGTTGCCTAATAATCTCATTGTCGAGATAAGATAAAGGGATGACAAACCGCTTTTGATCAGCTGTGTATACAACAAAGTGACCCTTGCTTACTGCAGAAGAAGTACTGCAGTTGTCTGTGTCATCATTTAGACTTGGAAATGAAATCCTCTTTCTTCGGATGGCAGCAAATTTCTGCCATTTTTTGGCCAGCTTGATAAGCTTCTTTGAACTGATCATGATGTTAACTTAGAAAATAGAGGGAGATTATTGAATGGAAGAGAACAAGAGAGATCTGTAGAAACCTTGGAAATTGGCTAGACTGAATTGCAGTGTTTGATGATCAAAATGCATATGCAAGTGATCTATTTAAAGAGATGAGGCTAAGACAACCATAAGCTCTAGAGGAAATAGACAAAACCATGTGTTGCCCTGTTGCAGGGGGCCTATTATGTTCAATCAGAAATATACAGAGACATAGAACTAAGGAACGAATCACATGGTTTTGTTTCCCAATCATCTTATTGATTCAATCAAATAGATTAAGCTATTTTATAGGTGAATACCATTAACTTACTGCTCTCTATCCTCATCTCCCATTTGAAAGGCTTTCATGTATTGACACAAGTGGTTAAGCCATCCCCATCTGTTCAACTTTATTGAAGCCAACCCCAGTGCACAACTCTAAAAAAAAAAAAGTTAGAAATAGTAATTAAGAAGGTAATACAATTAAGATTTTTTTTTTTTTTTTTAATAGAAAGGCAGTGATATTATTGATGGATAAACCGAAGGGAAGCGAAGCCCCGAATATCGTACATACAAGCAAGTTTGACCTTTAAAGGTAACGAGTTGAAAGAGCAAAAAATAGAGGGTGAGTCTTTTCCAAGACCCTCGGAAGCAAGAGCATCGGCAACTTGATTAGCTTCTCGATAGATATAATACAATTAAGATTTATATGAGTTATAGATTTTATCATTTTTCAAATCTTTCAAGTTCATCTATATTTTCTTTAATTGAGACGGGTTGATTGCCCAACCTCAACCAATCTTGTGCACATAAGAGCCTCAATTATTATTATTATTTTTTTGAATGCTACTGACTCCACTGAGGCTCGAACCCACCACCTCCCGTATACAGGGAAGGGTTTGATGCCACTGGACTACAAGGCCCTTGGCGAGCCTCAATTATTTTAAGAGTTAGAGAATTCCTAAAGGTATCTAGTACGTACTTATTGGTACTAAATGCTGATTCAGATGCAACTGTAAGGGTGTGTTTGATTTGCACATGGGAATTATAATCGAAATAGGAATCAAATACTTGTTATGGTAATGGATTTTGATAAAAGTATTTCGCATATGTTTGGTAGTATGGTGGAATAAGAATGATTACTAATATTAATGTTTGGTTTGTATGAAACTATAATGGGAGCAAATATTTTAAAAATACAAAAACAAAAAATCAAGTATAATGGCACTCAAAGTATCAATATGAAAAAAAAAATCAAAACAAAAATTTAAAAGTACTAATCCAAACTTAAAAATTAAATTACCAATAAGATTGAATGGTACCCATTTTTAATTAAAGAATGAAATTTTTAACCGAGATCCAATGAGAATTTTCGCGTAGCTTCTAGTCATTGACATCAAAAAATAAGAAATTGAAGGGATAATCAAATCTCATTGTGTTTCAAAAAGTTTGTCAACCAAGCATTCTTGGTGTAGAAACCCATAAACCAAACACACCCTAAATATATGTAAGGAAATTTGGCTTTGGGTCAAGGTCTCAAGGAAACACGAAACAAGGAACACCAAGGAACTAGTTCGATTGTATAAACAAATCCGTTGTAGTCTAGTTGGTTAGGATACTCGGCTCTCACCCGAGAGACCCAGGTTCGATTCCCGGCAACGGAATATTTTTTGACTGTATCCTCAGTTTTGCCACTTGACCCTCTTCCCATTTCTTTATTAAGTCTATTGGACATTGAAAGTTTGAAACCAAACTGCCATTTTACAGAACTTGAAATGTTGAAGTTCTATGGATTTTATACAGAACAACTTATCTTTTCATTAATATTCATCTGTATTTAGATGCAATATATTAGATCTTAGGAGAAAATATTAATCATTTCAATTCTTCAGGCTACTTATCAGCTATTCTAGACAGGCAATGATGAAACAAAACCAAGTATTATTAATATTATGTTTTCATCATTAAAGTCAGATATGTAAAAAGAAAATTTGAATATGGGAGTGGGGATTTGGGAACTCATCAAGCATTCTAAGTTATAATGTACAGTATCCAGAGTTGATGAAATTTCAAAGCTATGCATTGAGTTACAGTTGAATTCTAAAAATATTGTGTAATGTCAGTAAACTAGCTAGCACTTCCTGATTTCTCCCCCCTTCTCAGTGCAGTGAAGCTGAGGTGCTCCAATATGAAGCAACTGAGACGCTAAAAGCGCTCTGAATTTGTCTGCCAACACCGCGGCTGAGTAGTGATATGATGTAGTCCAAGAGTAGTGCATCACATGGTACTATAATAGGTCCATCACTCGGAAGTCCAAACTCTTCTTCAGACATTTCTAGGAGTTGCCTAATGATTTCGTTGTCGAGATAAGCCAGGGGAACAACAAACCGCTTTTGGTCAACAGTGTATATTACGAAATTGTCTTTGATAACTGCAGGGGATTTGCTGCAGCTATTAGCTTCATTGTTATGCCTTGCAAAAGAAATCCTCTTCCTTTGGGTGGCAGCAAACCTCTGCCATTTCTTTGCCATCTTGATTAGTTTCTTGGAACTTATCATAGTGTAAATTAGGAAAAGGAGGAAGAAAATGAATGAAATCTGTGATTGGCATGGGTTTGAATGTTTGAAACTTGGGGCTAGAGTTAGCTCTTTTCTTGTATAAAGAGTTGTACTCTTCCTTGTACATATCATCAGAAATATATACAAATACGAGTTGAGTTCTCTAGGTAGTTCATAGATCAACAAACCTCAATGATCGAAATGCACATGGAAGTGATTTGTTTATAATGGGGAGGAAGACAACTATGTGACACACTACAGTAGTATATATACGAACCTAGGGGCTCATCCATCCTTAACGAAACGTCAAGATATCGATCATTGACTTTGGATATGAAGCACTTGTCTGGCAACAAACAGAAGATTAAGTAGAAAATGAAAGCAATGAATATATTTGAATTTTCTAAGAAGAATACTGAACATTAAGGATATCAAGTATTACTGTATTGGATTTATGTACATTTCACATCATGTATTGTGCTACAACTAATATCCTCATTTACAAAATTTATTGAGATTAATATCAGCAAACTACCAATTCCTGATTTCTCCACCCTTCTTGGTGTAGTGGAGCTGATGAACACCGATGTGAAGTAACTGAGATGAGCAATGCATTCTCAAGTTCTCTGGATAGACCTCGGCTAAGAAGTGAAATGATGTAGTCCATGAAAACTGCATCACATGGTAATGTAATAGGCCCATTGCTTGGAAGTCCAAATTCTTCTTCAGACATACTTAAGAGTTGCCTAATGATCTCATTCTCGAGATACGATAGAGGGATAGCAAACCGCTTCTGATCAGCAGTGTAGATAGTGAAATGGCCCTTGTTAACCGCGGAAGAAGTACTGCAGCTATCTGCATCATCATATAGACTTGGAAATGAAATCCTCTTTCTTCGGATGGCAGCAAATTTCTGCCATCTTTTGGCGAGCTTGATGAGCTTCTTGGAGCTGATCATGGTATTGACTTAGAAAATGTAGAGAGATTGAATGGAAGGGAATAAGATGGGTAGAAAGCTTAAATCTTTGGTGGACAATGAATTGCAGTGTTTGATGATCAAAATGAATATGGAAGTGATGTATTTAAAGTGATGAGGAGGCTAAGACAGTCTTTAAGCTGTTGAGGAGGCAAAACCACATGGTTATGCTGTATGGGGCCTTTAGCTTTAACCAGAAATATATGGGATCTAGAGTGTGGCCATACATACATGAGGAACCACATGGTTATGCTGCCTAATTGTATGGGGCCTTTTAGCTTCAACCAGAAATATAGAGTGTGGCCATACATACATGAGGAACCACATGGCTATGCTTCCCAAATGGCCAAATTCCATTTACTTTCTTCTCTGATCTCTATCTTCATCTCTCATTTGGCTAATTTTCTTGGAATGAGAGAAGTAGTTGAGCTTTCTCTATCTGTTCAATTTCATTGAAACATGTGGGGAATGATGTTCATTTCTCTTCATTTGGACGACAAAAATGTGTGGTAATGTCTCTTATCTTGCTAGCTGGTTGCCCACCCATCCAAATTTCTCTTAGCCACTCAATCCACCCCCCCAAACGATCTATATAAACACATATGGAATTGGTATTCACCCCACTCAAATATTTCCTACAAAATACCTTGGTTTCTGCATTCTAAAATTGTTTCTATAGCATCTTTCATTAACACTGCCTCTGCTTTAAGAAGAATCATTCCAGAATGGCGATTAGTATGACTCGCATTCTCCGTGCTAAGCAGGGCCTCAGAAGGTCTTCTTCAAGAACAAACAGAGAAAGTGAGGTTCCTAAGGGGCACTTTGCAGTTTATGTTGGTGAGAGCGAGAAGAAGCGTTTTATCATTCCAGTTTCGTACTTGAAGGACCCTTCTTTCCAAGACTTGCTGTGCCAAGCTGAGGACGAATTCGGATTTGATCATCCAATGGGTGGACTCACAATACCTTGCTTGGAGGATACCTTTCTTGACAATATCTCTAATTTGAGATCTTGAGAGACTACACAACTTAGATTAGTGATAAAAATTTTTGCACAGAAGATAATTCTTGTACAGTTCATTTGTATAGATTTTTATTTGCTGAAAATTTCAGAAAGTTTGTCAAATTTTGATACAAATCCTATATTCCTATTCCAACTTGTGCACTGAATATACTCTGAGTAAAACTAGCAGTAAATTATCTCTTTATCATATGGAGGTAAGACACTAAGTTATATATCAAATTTATTTGATATATATTTCAAGATCTTTCCTTTCTTTAAGGAAATTCAAAAAATGTTGAGTTGTATTCACTGAAGTTAAGATAAAAGAAAACTTTGCAAGTTCAGATGACCAACAATTTTATCATAATTATTATATCTAGAAAGCTAAGAAGTTATATCGTGGAAATTCAAGACATATTCTACACACTAAAGATAAAATTAAAAACAAAAATTAGCAAGTTCAGAAGTTTATGACCCTCACAGACAGTCAGCACAGTAAAGATGAATGAATTGCTTTCTCGTCAGTTGGTTCAGATTCCATCAGCCCTCTGCTTACTCTTGGTAGTTGCCATATTGATGCAAAGGCCAGAAATTCAATCAATGAATTATATGGTTCAATGCTGTTTTCTCATTTCAATATCATTTGAATGAAATTAATATGAATAAGCACTAGCAAAGGAAAGATCGATGTTAACTACGTATAATGTATATTGCATCGAACTGTAGTTGATGGAAATTAATAATTTTCAATGTTGTAAGAAGATCAGAAAAATTGTAGAATTTCTGTACATTTGATATCTAGATGAGCTCTACATTTACAAAAATAATTGAAATTAACATCAGCAAACTAGTAATTCCTGATATCTCCACCCTTCTTGGTGCAGCGAAGCTGAGGAACACCGATGTGAAGTAACTGAGACAAGCAAAGCATTCTCGAGTTCTTCGGATAAACCTCGGCTAAGAAGTGAAATGATGTAGTTCATGAAGGCTGCATCACAGGGTAGTGTAATTGGCCCACTGCTCGGAAGTCCAAATTCCTCTTCAGACATGTTTAAGAGTTGCCTGATAATCTCATTCTCGAGATAAGATAGAGAGACAACAAACCGCTTGTTATCAGACGTGTAGATTGCAAAATGGCCCTTTTTAACTGCAGAGGAAGTACTGCAGCTATCCGCTTCATCGTTTAGTCTTGGAAATGAAATCCTCTTTCTTCGGATTGCAGTAAATTTCTGCCATCTTTTCACAAGTTTGATGAGCTTCTTGGAACTGATCATGATGTTAACTTAGAAAATAGAGAGAGATTGAATTGAAGAGAACAAGATCTCTAGAAGCCTTTGATCTTTGGGAGATTGAATTGGAGAGTTTAATGATCCAAATGCTTATGGAAGTGATCTATTTAAAGTGTTGAGGAGATAAGCAAAGGCAAAACCATGTGCCACCTAGTTGTGTAGGGCCTTTTAGCTTCAACCAAAACATATATGGGATATGGTGTGTGACCATATATAGAGACATACAATTGAGGAACCACATGGAAGACAAAACTGTATGGTAATGTCTCTTATCTTGCTAGCTGGCTGCCCTCCCAATCAAATTTCTCTTAGCCACTCAATCCTCCTCCCTAAAGATCTATATAAACACATTTGATTTGGTATTTTCTTTGCACAAACCAACTTTAATTTCTACATTCTCAATTTGTTTCTATAGCTTCTTCTGATAACACATTTGAACATGGCAATTAGTATGGGGCGCATCCTCCGTGCTAAGCAAGGTCTTAGAAGATCTTCTTCAAGAACAAACAGAGAAAGTAAAGTTCCTAAGGGGCATTTTGCAGTCTATATTGGGGAGACTGAAAAGAAGCGCTTTGTCATTCCAGTTTCGTACTTGAAGGACCCTTCATTCCAAGACTTGCTGTGTCAAGCTGAGGAAGAATTTGGCTTTGATCATCCAATGGGCGGACTCACTATACCTTGTATGGAGGATACCTTTCTTGACATTATCTCTAGTTTGAGATCTTGAGAGACAACAAAGTGCTTAGTTTAGTGGACAAAAGTTTTGCACAGAGAGTATACTTGTACAGTTTTTTTTCCCTCATATTCACTGTCTCATGATCAATTTGGAAACTGTAAATTTCACTGGTTATATGGAGGCCTATTTTGCCCTAAATATCTACATCTAGTTCATACTGTAAAGATTCATACTGTACATGTCTATGTAGCTCAGTCAATCCAATTTTTCCTGTTTTTCACAAAAAAAAAATTCTTCCAAGTTGTAAAACTAGGATTATGCTGAACTTTGAAAGAGCAGATGTATCAGAAAGATCCTTAAGACTTCAACTAACTTTGGCTGCAATATTTTTTGCGGTTTTGTCCCTATGATGTACAAAAGTACTTAAGTAACTGAAACTTGAAACAGACAAAAGGAGGGAAAACCTTACCATAAAACTCTGTCTGTTGCAGAAAAACTCTATGTTTGTTGCAAAGTGGTAACCAACAGATTTTCAGCATAAAAAGTTATTCATCAGTGTGCCAACAGAAGATAGAGGGCCTTTTAGTTCAGGAAATGGCTAATTCTGCTATCAAACTGTAGTTTAAGGATTAGTGATTTCTGATCATTTCAGTTCTTAGAACTGTGTTTATAGACAGGTCTCAGTGAAGCAGAACCAAGTATTGCCGTGTTTTCATCACCAAATGAAGTTATGTAAAAAAAAAAAAAAAAAGCACTGGAACTTGTTGAAATTTCAAAGCTATATATAAGTTGAGTTCCTAATATATATATATATACAGAAAATATTGACAGTGATGTTAGCAAACTAGCAATTCCTGATTTCTCCACCCATCTTGGTGCAGTGGAGCTGATGAACACCGATGCGAAGTAACTGAGGTGAGCAATGCATTCTCGAGTTCTTTGGATAAACCTCGGCTGAGAAGAGAAATAATGTAATCCATGGCATCACATGGTAGTGTAATAGGCCCATCACTTGGAAGTCCAAATTCTTCTTCAGACAAGTTCAAGA
>CM008334.1:33531499-33542819 GCA_002525835.2 Ipomoea batatas | reverse complement strand
GGAAACATGCTTATACACACCTTCAAATTGATGACAGCAACTTTATTTGCTGGATTTTTACTTTCAATCATCCATGTCATAGACTTGAAACAAGTATAGACAACCTGCATAGTAGAAAGGCAACTAAGAATAAAACACCAAAGCAATGAAACATAACAACAATCAGTTATATCAGTTTAGTTTTTCATGGTTTTCTATATCATTTGTGAACAATAGAATTATAGAAATTTAGAATTATAGAAATTTAGAAACGGAACCTTGCATATATGACAATAGACAGCAAAAAGGCATCTCGCCACTTTCATACCGTATTATCAGCAAAGGAAGCATCACGGTTTATGGCCACAGAAGTCATGGTTGGCTGATTCAAATCACCAATAGGCACACCTACATCATTGAGATTAATGTTATATGGCATTGCATCTTGCCAGGGCCACCCTGTGTCAGATGTAGTTGAAGGAGTTTTTTTGTTACTATCATCATTGGGATTTCCATTGGCCAGTGCAGTAGGAGGTCGGACTTTGGCCACATGTTTCTTCATAATGGCAATCTTTCTTGACCCTTCTCTTAGAGCACTACTTGCTGCATCATAGGTCTCCACAGCAACTGCTCCTTCTTCTGCATATTTTAAAGCATCCTGACATAAATTGTTGAAACGTGATGTCAAAGAGTCAATAGCGTGTGCTACAGCATCTTGTTCATCCGACCCAAGTATAGATTTTGCATTCCTTGTCCACCGCTTTAATATATAATGTGATGGAACTGTGAGAACATTTGTCACAGTAAATACAGTTAATATATGTCTACAGAGAATGCCAGAATACTCAAACATTTGACAGCTGCAACTTGCTTTTGTCTCGGCAAAATTCAATTCAACTATAAATGCTTTATCATCATGTTCATATTTTGCAACCCGAAATTTGCTTAGTACCTCATCACCATCAACCTTGTTGGCAGTATAAACAAAAGTTTCAACTAATTCTTCTTGAAACTTAGTGAAAACTTTTCTGGTGTATAAGTTTGCTGCTTGTTGTTCCATTGGTGATGGAGTTTTCAGCATTGGTGCAGTGCAAATTGTATCAAAGTCTGCTTCAATTTCTCTTTCAAGTGAATTCTCTAAAGCTCTTTCATACTGTTTGAAAAAATCAGGCAGAGTTGTCTGCTGATTTACATACCCATCAAAGAAGGAGCTCACGCCATGTTTTGATGAAAGTACAGCAAAGAATGTATCTCGAAAATATACAGGAGCCCACTGTTGGCGAGCATTATATACGGCTTGGAGCCACTCATTATTATGGACATCAAATTTATCAAGTAGAGAAGTCCAAGATGATTCAAAATCCTCAATTGTCTCAGAATAGTTAATGCAACTATACAACTCCCCATGAAAGGAAGGATAAGCCATATACACATGAGTCAACCGCTCTTGCCCTTCTCGCAGAATATGCCACTTGCAAATGCAGTGACGAGTTCCTGGCAAGACCTGGTTTATTGCAGCCTTAATGGCTCTATCCTGGTCAGTTGTTATAGAAACAGGTGCACAATTATTCATAGCAGATAACCACGTTTGGAAAAGCCACGTAAAAGAAGATTCAGACTCATCAAAAAGTAATGCACAGCCAAATGAAACCACTTGACCATGATGATTAACTCCAGTGAATGGAGCAACAGGAACTTGGAATTGATTTGGTCTATACATTGTATCAAATATGACAGCATCACCAAAGTGACTGTATGCTACTCTTGATCTAGCATCGGCCCAGAATACATTTGTCATCCTGTTGTCTTCATCAAGCTGTATAGCATAATAGAACCCAGGATTTTCAGCTTGCATCTTTTTGAAATAGTCAAGGAGATTCTGAGCATATCTTCCCAGAGCTCTTCTCCGGCTGCAGGGCTGAATAAAGTTTACTGGTGTAACAGGGCTGATAGTCCTTGTTATATGATTAGGCTCTAAAGAAAAAGCATTCTGCAGAACCTGATTAGTATTGGCTGCAATTTGAGCACATTGGTTAGTAGCCATTGCAATTGGAACACCTTTAGTACTGACTGCATTATGAACACCTTGATTAGTATTGCAACTTACATGGTTTCCATCCATAGAGACCATAGCATCAGCTTGGCTGTCAGGAATTTCCACCACATTTTTTGAAGCACCAGCAAAATGTCTTCGAGGCCGAAGATAATGCACTTTGCTGGGACCCGCTACAGAATGGTTGTGATCTTCAACAAACTTAGTCACAATCCAATTTTCTGTGTTTTTTCTCTCTATTCGGAGCACTGCATTGCAACTTTCAACATTCTTCCTCTTAAAAACCTCTCTGGAACATGAAAAGTCCCAACTAACAATGGGTCCATCAGGCTTAGCCCGGCTGTACTGACCAACATGAGTACTAAAACCCCCATGCCTAGCATATGCATCATAATATTTCCTTGCCGCTTCTTCAGATTCAAACACCATTCCAACAAATGGCTTTTCAACCTCATTACTAGACTCTTCTTCAGTAGAATATCCAAGCAAGTTCTGTTTTCCATCCTTATGTTCTGCATGTGTTTCTCTATTCCTTTTTCCATCCTTTTTCCTCTCAATGTTTGCTTCCCCATCTTTTGGCCTCTGGTTGCCCTTGACACCAATCACCTCACCATCCATCTTGTCAAGGGAATGACATTAACAATTTTATTAACTTTTCATGTTTTGAATGGCCTTTGGTCACATCTATAAGATGGAAGGAACATTGAACTCTATTAAGCATTATTTACATATAACGATGGCAAAATGCAAAATAAGCTAATTCAATTTAAAGTACACAAGGGGGACATAATCTTCTTTAATCTTTAAGGGATATATTGACAAAAAAAAAATCCAAATTCAATGTAGCCTTTCATGATCATTTAACTGACTTGATAAAGTTAGTTCTAAAATTTATATACAACTATTGCTGAAATGGACACAAATGTATTAAAATATAAAAGCTAGAATGAAGATTCATGATGAGCAGCTTAAAATGGTTGGTCTTACCAATATAGGCAAATTTTACTATGGACCATGGTCTATGAGCAACATGGACCAAATTTTACACTTCAATTTCATTTGACACTATTGTTATGTTTTGTAGTTTCATTTTTCACACATACTAGTTTCATTATAGCAATACCAAAGTATCATTTTAATTCTACTACAGTTTCATTTGACAATATACATTATTACATGAGCTCTATTTTTTTGTTTCATTTTCCACAAATACTAGTTTAATTATAGTAATGCTAAAGTATTATTTTAATTACAATTCAGGTTCATTTGACAATATATGTTATTGTATGGCTTTGGATTGTAATTTCATTTTTCACGCACACTAGTTTCATTATAGCAACACTAAAGCATCATTTTAATTATACTACAGTTTCATTTGACAATAATGTGCTATGTTTTTTAGCTTCATTCTCCACACACACTAGTTTCATTATAGCAATACAAAAGTATCATTTTAATTCTACTACAGTTTCATTCGAGGATCATGGTCCACACATTGTTGTGTTGACCATGGTCCACTGTATAACAATTGGCCAATATATGGATAAAAAGTGCAATAACCTCTCAGCTTAATATAAGGAGCTGAATTGATGAAAATACCTAGACAAACATGCTTTTAATCATTGGTTACTATCCTAAATTATTCCTCTTTCTCTTTCATAACCCAAATGCAACCAATATAAATTGGAAATAATGTAGGCACTAAACCAAACCAATAAAAGCGGCAAAAAGAAGATTTCCTTAGCTTCATCTTTGGCCTTTCACCAGGCATTCTTTGAGAATTGAGAGAGAAGAATGTAATTTTGACAATATAACACATGCAGTAAACCAAAAGACATTAAAGCTGAATTTACAGTTCTTTTTGCTAATTACAAGTTTAACATCAATACTGGGGACTAAATTACAATGACATAAAAAATTAAAATAGATAAAAAAGCAAGAAAAATATTAACGGAAACAATAAAATGCATCACATATTCACATTGGAATAGAGAATAAGAGAATAATTATTTAGTACTCCGTATTTTAGTTGTCAGTTGTCATTATCGCGGAGATGCCAGACTGCCAGAGACCGTGGTTTCAGCTATAATTCAGACATTCAGTGCACCAGAACATCATACAAGCAGAAAAATGAAGAAAATTTTTATACAGTAAACCCTAGTAGTAGAGCAACGACGCTTCTTTAAGTGGGAATGAGAATTGAAATTGAAGTTGAGAGAACTCTCACCTCGAACGCCATTTCCGAAAGCTTCACGGCATCGCCATAAACAATTTTGATGAGCTATGGCAGTCGACGTCACGAGCCCTTCGGAGCTACCGAGTTTCTCTTCGGTAGGCGGGCTGGAGTGCAATTCTGTTGCAGAGCTCTCTCTCTCTCTCTCAGTCTCTCTCTCGCTGCGTTTGTGGAGGGTCCGATTGGGTAAATGGACAACCCGCCCCGTTCCACAATCCCACTCCCTCCATTTTGCGTGATGCATTTATATGCTCCCATGAAGGCATGAAATAAGGAAAAAGAAAAAAAAAATAAAAACAAATTTCAATTTCATTTAAGACCTCAAATTTCTAATTATTTCAGATTTTGACCTCAAAATTATCAGAGGTGCAAACAAGTCAAACATGCTATGTAGTTAGAATTATCACATAACATGTACTCTCCTATTTAACTCTGCCCAAGTCTAAATCGATCAGTAATATCATTACTAGAACCAATTAGAAATCTTACTAAACATTACATGTACTGTCCCAAATTCGTTTATATAAGTTATTTAAATATGTATGTGATGGATATATTGGGAACAAATCTCGGATAAACTTACTTAAGGTAGCAGATGAAGTCAACTCTGGTCGATTCCATTGTCGGTCCCAGAGTATCAAAGTCAACCCCAAGGCTGAGCTCAATGGTCGCGATCTCGAGTGCCCAAGGCCAGTGCTGAGGCCGACCTCGAAGGCAGGCCCACGTGGACCTAGTCTCGTAACCGCGCCACCCGATTCACGTGGGGCGACTTTAGTATATAAGGATTCATTCCTTGTCTTAATGGGACATCTTCATCTTCTCTTATCATTATATACCATTGTAATCTTCTTGCAAACTTCCTTAATACAAGGCTTACTGTCTTCTAAGGTCAATATAGTGTTTTTTTCGTATTTCCTTTGCCTTATTTTCCTTTGATTATTGGTATTAGTTAATTTGGGGCCCCGAGTTAATTAATTTCTTCATTAGTGCTTTCATTGAGAGCTCAACATACAAGCTCGTGCTTCCGACGTACAATTTCATCCCAAAACATTACAATGGTGTGGTCTAACTCACGCAACTCTCATGATTCTCGTATCACCTCGGGAGGAAAGTTCTGCCTTAGACGCTAGATCCGGCCGAGTTAGGCATGCCGACCCGATTTAATTTTGGGAGCTTGTCGCTGGTCTAGGACTTGACTATGAAGCGGGCCTATGCGATTCGAAAGGCACAACTGGTTGTATGCTATTGTTGCATCCCTGATGAGCCTATGACAAGGCGAAACTAGTTGCAACGTATGAGGGAAGGCTGGTCCGCAGGGTATGAGGGGCCTCGAGACTCTGCACGGGGGCTGTGCGATGTGCCGGACTCTATGCCCATGTCAAAGTGGTATCAGAGCGGGACGTACTTATGTTACTGCGTGTTATGGTGGGGTCCTTAGGGTGTGAGGACTATGCGAACATTGTGGCGTGAGGGACGCACGTGCTGATGACCGCTCCACTCCGGAGATTCGCAAGGGCGGATGGGTCCTAGCGAGGAAAGGGGGACTCGGGTAGCCACCAGCCTAGCCGGACTGCTTTGTGGATGGCGATCCTGGCGTTACGGCGCGTATGCAATGTACTGTACGACGATCCTTGGGCGAGTTTTATCTCCCCTGGCACGAGGGCGTGCTAGATGTTGGGTGGGGGAGAGTATCACGGATGTTTTCCGTGACCGTGTTAAGATCGAATGAATGAACGGACCAACTGGTGAGCTTGCTTTACAGGTAAAGGGGCGACAATAGCAATAAGGAGAGTTCTGCCTTAAACGCTAGGTCTGGCCGAGTTAGGCACGTTGACCCGATTTAGTTTGGGGAGCCTGTCGCTAGTCCAGGACTTGACTATGAAACGGGCCTATGCAATTCGAAAGGAACAACTGGTTGGGTGCTATTGCCGCATCCCTAATGAGCCTATGGCAAGGTGAAACCAGTAGGAACGTATGTGGGAAGGCTAGTCCGAGGGGTATGAGGGGCCCAGGACGCCGCACGGGGCGCTGTGTGTTGCGCCGGACTCTATGCCCGTGTCACTTGGGACAGTTGGGCCCCTGAGAACCATCCTAGGACAGTTTAGGGCCATGACCAATCGCAAACAACCCACCGCTAGATGAGTTAACCACGTGGAGGTCGGCAGACCACAAACTCCGAGCTTTGAAACGTGGTATTATTTTTATATTTGGGCATCTCGCAGGCCGGGATCAATTCCATACTAGTCCTAGACGATGAAGGGATTTCCCCTATGATTGCGGCCCGCAAGATGCCCAAATATAGGAATAAGACCTCCAGAGCTTTAGAGTTTGCGACTCGCACGACCTCCATGTGGTTGTGTTCCTCTAGCGATGGATCGTTTGTGGTTGACCTCGGCCCTAAACGATCTCGGGCTAGTACTCGGGCGCCCAACCATCCCAAGGCGGACTTGGCTTGAGTCAGCCAACCTCTCTCTGTCCCTCGATGTTCTTGACTCGCACCACCTCCTCCTTGCCTATTTAATGGTCGAGGCAAATTGACATTCTCATCGACTTGGGTTGTTCGCACTTGCAGAAATCAAGTGCTCAGCGTCATCATGCCCCAACCCTAGAGGGAACGGGGCTAGGGCCGGTTGCTCTTGAATAACCCCAAGTAGCGCCCCAACGTTGAGTTGTTAGGGATGCACCACTCCTTGGATCCCTCGATAAGCCGGGTTAGTAAGGTTGCGGCTTGTTGGATCGTGATGACCACCTAGTCTTAGAGGTTTGGGGTCGAAGGTGGGATGATTGGGACCAGTTCACCATTGTGGTTGTTATTCAATTTGTCTCATAGGTCACATCCCCTCGACCTTATGCGGAGGGTCTGCCGACTGGTATCCCCATTGAGGTCGTTTCTGCCCTGTGTGATATGGGTGTTATGGGAATCACGAGAGTTGCGAGCTAGAGTTGAACCTTGTTATTGTGACCCTAAGAGAAATTGGACTAGAACTTAAGTTTATACACTAACAAAATGTTTAAAAAAATCATATTTTATTGTTTGAAAAAACTTCTGACAGGGTAATTGGGTAAGCACCCAACCCGAACCACAAGCAAACAAGCGGACGCACAGAAGACAAGCGGCCACTCGTAACACTGATATAACACATTGAAGAGAGGAATTAATCTAACGGCTCTATATTGTCCTCATTATGAGCCCGTTACACTCACCAGGAGAAGAGTCGTTGAACTCATAGTATAAGTAGTAGACTCTGTTGTAGAGAAGGGGGTGACGGTATTATTGTTACCGGACTATATTTGAGTATTATTGAAGTGTGATAGTACAATGAGTAGTCAATACAATAGTGTAGTGTGTAATAAACGAAGTGTCCCCCACTCTCCAACAAGACTCCTCTTTTATATCCACAAGTGCCAACGACTCTTTGTGAGTAAGTAACTGATGCTTGATGTTGTACTAAGTGCTGCTAATAACGACAAGGAGTAACTCCTCTTCAATGTGATGTCCACTCCTCTTCAATGTGTCGTCCATGTGTAACGGGTGACCGTTTGTCTGCCTTCGGGTCAGTGCTGGTGATTCGGGTCGGATGCTGCTTGCTTGATTACTCTGTCCCCCATCCCCCCACTCCCTAACCAGCGAAGTGGTTGAGGTGGCTTGGGAGTAATGACTTGTGTAAAAAAAAATTAGGCAGGATCTTATAAGGAAGATCTCCTTGATTTTGAAGATATTTCCCAATCTCCACCATAATTCCTATAATCTTCTTTCCTTTTATAAGCCTCTGTTTTTAGTATACATTTTCCTTCTATTTTTGTTTTTTTTTTTAAATTTTCAAAACCCTAGCAACAGAGGATGCGGATGCCTCGACACAGGGTCGAGGCGCGGCGTCGCCTCGGCACCAGGTGCCTAGGACTTATGCCTCTACATAAGGTGCTGAGGGCATGCGCCTCGGCACCTGGTGCCGAGGTGTTTTTTTTTTGTTTTTTTTTCTTTTGGTTTAGACGAACCATCGACTAATATCGGCGAATAACATATTTCTTGCGTTGTGCGGGCTCCTCCTCTATTTATTTCTCTTTTTTTCCTAGTCTGGTCATATCTTATTTTCTTTGTGTTGGAAGTGGACGGCTCGGGGTCCTTTTCCTTTCGCCACACATTATCGGGTAGGCCTTGTTGATGCTGGTACTGTCCCGGATACTTAACAAATTGAGTAAAGTATCCGCTCTACACTAGTTCCTCTATTTGCCCTTTTAAAGTGTGACACTCGTCAGTATCATGGCCAACCTGTTGGTGGAACCGACAGTATTTGGTTTGGTCCTCGCTCGGAGAAACTGCCATACATTTTGAGGGAAAATGCACCATTCCCATTTCCTTAGTGTAACTTAAGATCACGCTAACCAGATGAGTAAGCGGTGTTAAGTGTCGCGGTGGGGCGAGACGAGGCCGCTCGTGATCTTTCCCCTTCGTTGCGGATGACTGGCGTGGTGCGTGGTTGGCCGGACCAACTTTATCAGATCACCCACTCCTCTGCCTTCTTCCTCATCTTTCTTCTTTCTATCAGCCTCCTTCGCCTCGGCATAGCGGTTTGCTGCTGTCCTCATTAGCTCCTCATAGGAGCATGGATGGTGAGTGTTCAGCAGTCTATGAAAATTTCCTGACCTCAATGCCTGGATGAATATAAGGATCTTCGCTTTAGAGTCGAAATCGAACACATTGTTGACTTCCTTCTTCCATTTGCTTAAGAAATTTCTTAAGCTTTCACCCATGTCCTGCTTTACTCCATAGAGATGTGAGAACGGTTTCTTGTGTTGTATATGCCCGGAGAAATAAGTCAAGAAATTTTTGGACAACTCCGCAAAGTTCTGGATCGAACCATCTGGAATCGCTTTGAACCAATCTTGGGCAGTTCCATCCAAAGTGGACAAGAACGCCATGCACATTATGGCATCGCCTGTCATGATCATCACCATAGCTGTCTTGTACCTTGTCATGTGGACACGTGTGTCAAAAGTCCCGGTGTAGGCTTTGATAGCGGGTAACATAAAATCTCTTGGGAGGGGCGCATCCATTATACTAGGAAGAAATGGAGCAGCCATCCCAGCTCACCTCAGGTTCTGGTGAATGTTCTCTAGCTCTTCTATCTGTTTTTGGAGTTTTTCCACCACTTCCTTCTGCACGTTTGGGGTTTGCTTGAGCGTCATGGACTGACACGGAGCCGGCCCTCCAGACTCACCCATTCCTTCCATCCGGTGTGACCGCTCATCTTGGTGTGGACCCTTGGTCCTCTTGGCCTTCGGCTGTGCCCACAACCTTGGCTGGATAGCAACCCTCTCACTCCACCGTCCCATGGCGGGCATAGAAACAGTCGACCAACGAGTTGCACTACGACACAGACGCTGGGTCCACTTTTCCTCTATTTTATCCTTCTGCATAGATGCCTAGGGTAGTTGACCTTGAATCTCCGCCCCCAACTGGGCTAGGGATGTCGTCGCCTGCTGAATGGTCCGGGTCGTCGCTTGGGGGTTCACAGATGGTACCTGTGCTTTGGGCGCCTGCTGCCCTCCACTGTGATTGTTGTTGCACCGCTGGTAGTGACCATCACTGCAACCACCACCGGTGTTTCCACGATTTACGTGATGAGAATTGTGGGAATCGCTAGATCCTGATCCAGCCATCTCCACTGATAAGTTGATATTGTTGTCATGTGTAGAGCTTGCCTGAGATTTGGCTTCAGCTCTCAATGAAAGCACCAATGACGGTATTATTGTTACCGGACTATATTTGAGTATTACTGAAGTATGATAGTACAATGAGTAGTCAATACAATAGTGTAGTGTGTAATAAACGAAGTGTCCCCCACTCTCCAACAAGACTCTTCTTTTATATCCACAAGTGCCAACGACTCTTTGTGAGTAAGTAACGGATGCTTAAGGAGTAACTCCTCTTCAATGTGTTGTCCACTCCTCTTCAATGTGTCGTACTTGTGTAACGGGTGGCCGTTTGTCTGCCTTCGAGTCAGTGCTGGTGATTCGGGTCGGATGCTGCTTGCCTGATTACTCTGTCAGGGGAACATGCATACACTCTTGTACTGAAACTATTATACTCTACCCCAGTAACATTATTACCGTCAACTTCTTATTCATGAAAATAACATTTATTGAGTTTTTCTCCTTGCCGTCTATATTTTTATTGTTGCTCTAAGAGACATTTGTTTTATGCTACGTATTTAAAATTTTCGCATTACCTAAAAAATTGATATATATATTTGTTTGGTTCTTGTAAATGTAAGATTTCTCAAAATAATGTGAGATTTTTGAAAATTATTTTATAGTTTTTTGTTTGTCACAATTCACAAATTCTTATTCTCAAGTAACTTTTTATTTGCAATTAAAATAAAATGTATTGTGAAATTTTATTGAATGTGATAATTCAAACCGAACACAACCTAAGTACAAACCATTTGGTTTCCTTAAATAAAGCCTTGCATTTGCTTATAAGTTATTATAAATAGAACAACTGATAAAAAAAATTGATGTCGTAGTACGAATATAGATTAGTTAGAGCATCCACACCAACACATATTTTGGAGTTTATGTTAGTTTATTAACTTGGTGTTGCAAAGGTGAATTGATGTGGATGCCAAAAGGAGAAGAAATAAATCTCCTGCAAGTCATTGGTTCATGTCAGAAAATGAGAGAAAAAGAAAAACAAACAAACGCATGAAGTGCGCGTTTGGGTGCACTTCGCGCCCCATCTGGCGGCTACTCTGACTTTTATATTACTATTCTCTCTTCTTTTTTTTTTTTTAACTGTTAGAATTTGCTTTTGATTTCTTTTTTCTTTTTCTCTTTTTTCCGTTCCTCCATATTCTGATCTCCTTCCTAATCACACCTACAAAAATTTCTCAAAAACCGCGAAATAACTCCACAAGAAAATATAATATATTGAAACTTTTTAATTAAGAAAGCACACCAACCAGCATCCCCTGGCTATCTATATATATAGGAAATCAAAACTAGCAAAAGAAAGGCAAAATATTTGAAGTAAAACAACCAAAAAACTGTTCAAA
>CM008334.1:33513180-33523638 GCA_002525835.2 Ipomoea batatas | reverse complement strand
ATTTGATAGTATACAAAATAATTTACTTTTAGTATTCTAATAATTTTTTGACAATAGTATTCTAATAATTTACTTTTAAATAATGTATTTTTTATTTTTATGTACATAAATAATGTATTTTTTATTTGTGGTCCATCCAATAATGATAGGGTGCTTGATATTTTATTTAGAATGTCAAAATGGGTCGAAACCCACATATTAAGACCTAACTCGTGAAAATACGGTCCTTACGGGCTTAGGCCACATGGGTTGGCGGGTTACACGAGTTAACCTGCGGGCTACCAATAGATATGTGTGTGTGTGCGCGCGCGCCAAAAAGAGTGATTCTAGTATGTGAATGCAATATTACTTCTCAGCTATCAGACCTCAAGATGTATAGGCCCTGTTTGGTAAATAATTAGCCTATCAGTTAATTTTGGTTTATTTGACCACTATTAATTGTTTGACTTGGTTAAAAAATCAATATAAGTGTTTGGTTAATAAGCTTTTTATAACTCCAAAATACTAAAATTCAAAAGGTTACTCAAAACAACCTTTTAAATTAGTTTTTTTGAGAAAATAAATTATACCAAACAGCTATCAGCTAATAGCTAATTTACCAAACACCTTTCTACAATTAGCTAATGTTATTAACTAATTATATATTCTAACCCAATCAGCTAGCAGCTTGAGCTAGCAACCATTTATCAAACATGGCAAAAATCTATAATGGCAAAATAACTGGTCCTTAAATGCTTCATTGTGGCCTACAAGCCTAATTCCTGACCCAATAAGGGGGCCCAAATTTGAAGCTATCATATAAGTGGATTGGAGCATATCATGTTCTATTGGGCCTAGATCCAATACGTTATTGGGCCTGCAATTGGGAACTATTTTTTGTACACAATGTAGGGGTGTTAGTGAACAGAGCTTTTGACAAATTACTCGTGTTCGAGCTCGGTAAGCGTTCGCAGGATAAAACAAGCTTCAATTTCTAGATCCACTGCGGGCCTAATTTTTAGCGGGCTTTTGCGGGCCAGCCCGTTAGGCAGACGGGCTAGGGTTCATGCAACCCTAACCCGTCGCGCGGGGCCCACGGGCCGACCCGCAGGCTTTTCTTCTCCTTTTTGTTTATATTCTTTTCTGATATATATATATATATATTATATTCACAATACACCGTGAATATATATCACAGTGTTTCAGTGTATTGTGCAACACACCGAGGTATATATTCACAGTGTACTGTACACTGAATATATATATGTTATAAAAAAATATGGCAAGCTAGCGGGTTGGCCCGCAACCCACTCGGGTTAACCCGTGAGGCCTTCTTTTTGCCGCCCCACCGCGGGGCGGGTGCGGGTCATTTTGACAGTACTACTTCTACCATCAACTTATATACACTACTGGAAATCTTCAATTTTCCGACCACCCATAAAAATGGTCGGAAAAGGTGAGATTTTTTCAATTTTCCGTCAAATGCAAATAGTGGTCGGAATTTCCGACCACAAAGTAAAGTTGGTCGTAAATTTTTTCAATCATTTTAAATTTTTTTAATTTATCTTAACATCTGACGACCACCACGGTTTACCGACCACAAAGTAAAGTTGATCGTAAATTTTTTCAATCATTTTAAATTTTTTTAATTTATCTTAACATCCGACGACCACCACGGTGGTCGGTATTTCCGACCACCTTGAAGAGTGGTAGGAAATACCGACCACCAAATCAAGGTGGTAGGAAATCCTCACCTTTAAAAATAAAAAATAAAAAATTCTTCATATTGTTGTTGTTGTTGTGTTGTTCAATGGTATGAATATCACATGATTTATCTTATTATCATTAATTATTTCACTCATACTATTTTTTTGTTTCAATTTTAATTTACATTTCTTCAATTGACCATGAACATAGAGTTTACTGGTATGTTGGCATGTTGTGATGTTCAATATAAACAACCAATTTAACATACATTTGGGAAACTTAGGATCCAAGATGCTTCAGAACAATCCATTAATAGTACATTACAAGAAAAATGCACAAATACAACTATTTTTTGCAACAATGTTGTCTTTTATGTAGAAGTAATGTGTTAGCGAACAGAACTTTCAGTAAACTTCTCGTGTTTGTATTCGGTAAGCGTTCGTTTATATTCGTTTGATAAGAGATCGTGAACAAGCTCATTTGTGTTCGTTTAATTGTGTTTGCGAAGAAGTTCATTTAATAATTCTTTAATAATGTTCACGAACAAATTCATTTATTGTTCGTTTAATCATGTTTGCGAACATGTTCACGAACAAACACACACACACACACATATATATATAGTCATCATCAGGTATGTCCTGGTTATTAGGTGTGGTCGTGCGGTATATTTTCAGCCATTAGGTCATATCAAATCAACGCGCAATATATATATGTTACAGAACACACCATTCTATGTACTAAAACACACCAGAGTACCGATAAAACACACAATTCCACACAATATACCAAATGCACATATTCACTTAAAATTTATCAATTACTTAATAAAACGCATCATTCTACGTATTAAAATGCACCACAATGTGCCTCATGTCAGATTATAAATTGATTCATATAATCTAAAACTAGTTTTTTCTACGCGCTTTGCGCGAAGACTTGTGCCCAATATTCAAACCCAATTAGTAAATCATTTTGAAATAAATATAATACGCTTTTTTTTTTTTTTGAGTTGTCGAAGTTTAATAGATATTTGAGTATAATTTTTGTTGTGTATGTATTTGAAATTAACACAAGAAATTCAAATTTATTGTGATTGATATATTCCACTATAATTTTAAGGGTACTCAACGTTGTATTACAACTTTTTTGTCTTTGAAACTTATTATGTTTTTAGATATTTAAATGGAACAAGGTAATATTATATTTCACAATCCAAACCAAACATATAAAATTTATGATTTAGTGACAAAATTTTAATTTTATACCTATTTTAAAAATAAACATTTTATTACTCTTGCTATTGATATATGAAAAATTTTTCACTAAAATCTAATTCCATTTCACCAATAATTTGTTTTTGGCTCCATCTTGTACATAAAATTGTTTTTGGGCGCCAAACATTATAGAATTTTTTTTTTCTCTCAAAAAAAATTAAACCAAATAGTGTTCTGTCTTCTCTCCACTCAGATCCAATTTGTTCCTCTCACTCTCACTTTCTCTCTCACTCTCACTAGGGCAACCACCGCCTCCATCGCCACAACCTCCGACTCTCACTCTCTCAGATCTGTCTTCTCGGCCGGCCGTCGATGCCCCTGCCACGCTCCACCACCACCGCCGACACAGCGCTTGCCTCAGCCACTGCTGACGACGGAGATAGCACTGCCAAACCCGCCGCCGCTGACGACGACGACCCTAGTTCTGATCTCCCAGATCTGTCTTCTCGGACTCTCGCTGGTCGTCGGCGTTCTCCTTTGTGCAGCAGCGCAACCGACGTCATCCGTATAGCAGGTACGTATGCTTGTATTTTATTACAGTAATATTTAGTATTTTTTATAATTTTTGTTTGTTTTCCAGCCTTTATATATTTCTATTTTATTTATTTTTATTTTTTGTATTTTAAATTGATGTTGTTTATATAATATTGAGTTTAAATATGTTTTATAATATTAATAATTGTGTATTTCACCTATGAAGCTGAAAAATATTGAGGCAGAATTTTTTTCACTGTATGGAAATGGAAATATGTGATCTAGATGAACAAGGTCATTTGGCTTTGCAAAGTTGTAGAGGATGATGATAGTGTGCTCCTTTTTGTCTTAGAAAGCTAATCTGCTGCTACTATATATGTTTGCTTTTGGATGTTTATCTTTTTATGTTTATCTTTGTTGGATGGGTGGTGATTTTGCATTACAGTCTGGGTAAAGAATTATATTGGATATGTTTAGTTAGTGTCTTTGCATTTCAATGTTTAGTTAGTGTCTTAGGCCCAAATTGGCAATGCAATAACAGTTGATCCTTTAGATGCCAAAGGTAACTAGTGAACTTTCAAAATTTTCCCCTTTTTATGTAGTTTGCTGTGGAGGCACTCTACTGCTATCTCAATTCATAGGCTTTGTCCCTTCGTTGCCTAAAATTTGTCTCTTAATTGCAATTCATTTTTATTGCAACTTAACCATGGGGATATTCAATCCCTGGCAATTGGCTTTGTCCCTATTTAACTGCTTTATTTTTATTTTACAGAAAAAGTATGCTTCAAAAAATGAACCTGAGCAGAATGGTAAGATTCTACATGTCTACTGCATATTTATATATGCAAGAGAGCTCTCTCTTCTCCTAATTTCAATCCCTTTTCTTATTTCATTGTTTGTTTGCTTAAGGTATTCTCACTGTTTGTTTGCTTAAGGTATTCTCACTGTTTTTTTTTTGGTGAAAGAGAGGGACCCAAGTCCCGGATGCTAGCGTCGTCTGCTAGAGGCTAAGCCTGCCGCGTCCCGCTGGAGAAAAATCCTCAGATCATCGGGCGGCCGTTCCAAAATAGTCGTTCCCCAAGATGAAGTTTGACCGAGGTTGGCCAAGAAATCCGCGCATTGGTTGCCTTCGCGAAGAATGTGGGTGACTTTAATCTCTTGAAAGTGATCAAGAAGCAACTTGCAGTCTTTAACGAGAATACTGGCATCAGGTGTGACCGGTCCATCTTTGCGCAACACTTGAACAACAGCCTCAGAATCCGTTTCAGCGATGAGTTTGGAGAAACCCCGGTTTAAAGCAAGGAGAAGACCTTCCCGAAGACCCCATAACTTAGCTAGGAAACTGTTAGCCGTCCCAATGTTGCAAGTATAGCCTGCCACCCAGAGTCCGTTTTCATTCCTTAGCAGCCCTCCCGCGCTCGCGAGGTGAGAGTGAGATTTGCGAGCACCATCTGAGTTGAGTTTAGTGAAACCCGCCGCCGGAGGGGACCAGACAACCCACGTTTGAGAAGCTGCCTGGAGGCCTGTTCGTTTCGCCAGAAGACATCTCGCCTCGCATGATTCAATGAAACTACGGTTGAGAATATCTGTGGTAGCTGTGCTATTGTTATCAAACACCAATATGTTTCTTGCCTTCCACAGATTCCAAAGGATGTAGGGAAAAATCAGTGACCAATTAGTACCATAGCCATCCGTCTGTTGAGAGGAGCATGCCGCCTTCATCCAGCTATGCATGTGAAGATGGCTGGATGTCTGGAAAGTGAGAGGAGGTACAGCTGAATCCCAACAGGCTTCCGCCAGTGAGCAGCGCCGAAAAAGATGGTCGAGCGTCTCATCCTCTTCTCCGCAAACCGGGCACAAAGCTGCATCGGCGAGGCCCCACCTTTTTCGCTCCACGTTCACCATGAGACCATTTTTAACGATTTTCCACATGAAGAGCTTGATTTTCTCAGTGCATGTGGCTCGCCAGATCCAGTCGTGTGAACGATCATCACCATCATGACTTGCAATGAGAGAATGAGCCGAGGAAACGGTTACCATACCTGTAGTAGAGTGTGGCCACGATAGGAAGTCCTCTTGCTCGGAATTAAAGGCAATTGGTGTTGCCCGAACCGTGTCGATCATGTTGGTAGGGAGGATGCTATGCAAAGCCCCTGTATCCCATCTTCTTTGGCTTGTGATGAGGTCTTCTACCTTTATGTCCGTCATGTGAGGCTGGTTGATGCAATCTGCATTGGAGGCTAAAGGGCCGTCCCCAACCCACCAATCGTTCCAGAAATTTATCTTACGCTCGTTCCCGACATTCCATTTAATGGCACCTGCAAGAACATCTTTGCCTTTCATTATGCTTCTCCAACCCCACGAGCAGTTGGAACGGCTATGGAGGTGCAAGAAGTCTGTGTTCTTGACATATTTTTCTCGTAGCACTTTAACCCAGAGTTTGTCTTGGTTCGAGAAGATTTGCCACGCCATTTTTGTGAGAAAGGCACGATTAAAGTCCCGGGCCATCCGGAGGCCAAGCCCCCCTTCGTTTCGAGGTTTGCATATTTCGGCCCAGTTGACAGAGTGGAGCTTCCTGGTATTGGTGTCGTGCCCCCAAAGAAAGTTCCTGCAAGTCTTGTCAATTTCGTTACATGTACTTACTGGTAAGGCCATTGCTTGCATAGTGTAAGTGGGAACTGTTGCCAGGGACGCCTGAACGAGAACTCTTCTACCCGCCATGTTGAGCGAACTAGCCTTCCAGGAGGAGAGCTTCGTTCTCATTTTATCGATGACCGCGTTGAAGGTATTCTTCGAAACTCTTTCCTTCAGCATGGGGATACCCAAGTATGTGCCAAGGGATTCTGCAACCGGGACTTGCAGGATGCTACCAATCGCCCGTTTGAGACCTGCATTAACGTTAGAAGAACAGAACAGGAGGGATTTAGAGAAATTCACCTTAAGACCTGAGGCATTGCTGAAAGAGTCGAGACAGTCGAACATGGTCTGGGCTTGTTGTTCAGAGGCCTCTCCGAACAACATGAGATCGTCCGCAAAGAAGAGGTGTGATATGCCTGTGCCACCTCTCGTTATGTGGACCGGTTTCCATGTGCGGGCGTTCACTCTTGTCTGGATATCGTGTGCTAACCTCTCCATAACCAGGTTAAAAAGATAGGGGGCCAGGGGGTCCCCCTGGCGGAGACTGCGCCCTGGTTTGAAGGGTGGTAGGCGACCTCCATTCCAAAGGATGGCTAAGGAGCTTTCCCGAAGAGAGAAAAGAATGAGATCAATAAGCCGCCTCGGAAAACCGAAGTCCTCCAAGGTTTTTCCTAGGTAATCCCAAGACACACTATCGTAGGCCTTTTGGAGGTCAACTTTGAGGATCATCTGTTTCTTTTTTCGCCTTGGATTGTTCATGCTATGGACAACCTCCTGAGTAAGGATCACATTATCCATCGTTGATCGACCTGGGAGGAAGCTGTTCTGATGGGGCCCGATAATTTTGCTCATGATCGGTCGTAGCCTATTAACAAGAACTTTAGAGATCACTTTAAAGGAAACATTCAGAAGGGTGATCGGTCTGAAATCAGCCGCCGTTTCAGGAGTATCTTTCTTAGGGATGAGGGTCATGAAGGCTTGGAGCTGGGAAAGGTGTGGTATTCTCACTGTTTGTTTGCTTAATCTTTATTTTTATTTGTTGTTTTAATATGATAGTTTTTATTTATTGCATTTTTGTACTAGTGTATGTATATCTCTTGGCCTGGTCAGTTTCTGTAATACATGAAGAACAATACTAAGTAAATATATACATATTTATGTTGATAGGTTAGTTGAGATGCTGGATGGTTAAGAAAGAAAATGAAATTGATAGGATGAAGAAAGAAAATCACAGCATGCAGATTGAGCTCAGGTATATATATTTGTTTGTATAGTCCACTATATTATATGATCTGTTTATTGATTTTTTGTTGGATTTAATTGTGCATTACTTGCCAGAGCAGTCTGTTAACCGTACCAGCTGCAGGAAGATCATTGGAGCAATTCCCTGCAAGTTGAAGATTCTCAACATGTCAATTCAGTTGCCAATGTGAGTTTTTCTTGTTTGCCCATTCATTTACCTAAAATTTTTTAACATTTTAACATGTTGTGTTTAATTTTAAGTTCATCTCTGTTTTCATAGTCTTTTTTGTGTTCTAATATTATGATCTTTTTGGTGCTACTTACGATGAACTACATAAGTCAAGAGTTACTATCTAAAACTTATTATTTTTTTTTTGTGATTTTTTGCAGCTTGACTGCACACTTCCTCTCGTCCAATGTTGGTGGCAGTATGAAGAGATGTATTAGTTTGGAGATTGAATCAGAAGTTCAATTCCAGAATGTTATAAATTTCAACTGTATATTCATATTCTTGAATGAATTCTCTTCATAAATTATTCCAGAATGTTTTAAATTTGTTGTATATACTTGCAACAATATATATATATATATATATATATAATGAAATGAAATTTTTTTTTATTTGTTGCCTCCAATGGTGGTCGGAATTTTCGACTAAGGCGATCGGAAAATCTGGATGGCGATCGGAAAATCTGGATGCGCGGGGTTGTTCTGCTGGTCGTTCTTTTCCGACTACATTAGAAAGTGGTCGGAATTTCCGACCACATCCTCCGACCACTTTCGGGTGGTCGGAAATCAACAGATTTCCAGCAGCCTAATAAATGCTCTTGTATAAATAGTGGTGCAAATTCCCTTTCCAAATCATTGTGAGACAAAGCCTTATTCTAAACCTTTCCCACCATTTTTCCAAGTCAAATGGGTCAACTTTGAGAACCAATTTCTCATTCACCCATGATCCGTTTTGCGTATACAATATATCAATCTCTTCGTCTAACTACGAAGAATCCGAATCTACTTTGACCGGACCCAAATCGGAAGTAGACCCACATATATTTGTACCACAAAATAGCCACTTAAATTGCCATTTTTATGCTATTTTCCAACAAAATATATATATATGTTTGTGTGTGTGTATATATACATATATGTATGTATATATATGTATGTGTATACGTATGTATGTATATATGTACATACATACATATATACATACATACATACATATACACATACATATATATACATACATACATACACATACATATACACATACATATATATACATACATACATACACACATACACATATATATATATAATATGTAGTATGTATGTTTTACTATTTTTTCGAAAAAATATATGTATAGCAATTTGAATATATTTGTTGCCAGCTTGCGATAATATTAGTTTGTGTTCTCTTTTTTAAAGGGTTAAAATGCATCAATTTATTTGAAATATATGTTCCAGTGTATATACATATATATATATATTTATTAAATGAGGAAGTTTTGGATATTATCTACTTTTTTTTGTTTGCTATCGAAAAAAATTCGATCATCCATTAGGGTCGGAGAAATGCCTTCCATGCTGCCATCCACTCAATTGAGGCGTTGAACATCGTTGGGTGTATCTGTTAGTGCCATTGGAGCGACAATCCTTTGGGTTTTCTACTTTGTATCATCTCTTAGTGTACAGATCAGTTAGAGGTGTCATGGAGGAAGCCTTATTGCATGGTTGGATGGAAAATCAGTTCCATGGAAAATGGTTTCCAAAAAGTTGAGGAAAATGAAAGATTATGTTGTTTGGTTGGATGAAAAATGATTTCCATGGAATTGACTTCCCAAAAAAGAAGGAAAACAAATTCCTTAGTAGAGTTAGGTATTTTGTTTTCCAAGGGAGGTGGGAAAAAAGTATAAGCTTTGGACTATTTTACCCTCAACCAACTTTATTAATTACACATGTATATATAGCCAAATTATTATTTCTAAGGGCATATTGATCTTTATATTCATAATTTCTTACCATTCAAAATCCAACCAAACAATGGAATTCATATTCTCAGTAATTTCTTTTCCACCAACCAAACAGAATTTTGTTTTCCTGGTAATTTATTTTCCATGGAATTTGAATTCCATTTCCTTCAATATTTTTCAGCGAACCAAACGGACTGTTACAGTGTTATCTTCACTACTGGAGTCTTCCTATAGAGAAAGTCGAAATTGGCAAATAGATGAAAAGTCACCCTCTAAGTGATGCTTGGAAGGATGAAAATACAAGTATGGCAATACAAATTTCCTCATTAATGTTATTTCGATGATGCTTGATTTTACAAATTGTCTATTCTGTGGAATTAGAAATAGAATTACCATTAATTACATGATTATCATTTTTTTTATTATTGAAAATGGTAATTGGCATTTCCATAACCTCATATATTGCAGCTACTACTGTTATTTTGGTAATTGATTGATTATTGGAATTTTCCTTTATTCACACTATTTTAATTTGGTGGTTATTGTTTATGGTAATTATCATATTGTTTATTGCTGTTAATATATGTTTTAGAAATGCTATGTCAATTTTGGATTTTGCATTCTTACCAATATTATGATTTAACATGCATGATAATAATATTATGGCTTTAGATAATTGCCATTATTTAGGTATTTGGTTCCTAGTAATCTATACATTCGATATCTAATGTTGAAGGAAAGGTTATGTTTACCATTAACATGTTACAATGATTATTGTTTATTGCTTCATTATGAATGTTGATCTCATGAATCAATGATTGTGATTAAACTCTATTTTTCACCTAAGACTTCTATTTCACATGATCCGTTATAAGGAGTTCTCAGGTGAAAAATGCACATAAATCTTAGCCATTAATTTCGTCCAAATGTACTGCTCTTTAAAAAACTACACTTTGAATCAACAAAAATGTGCACTTGAAAGTACAAAGGGGAGTTATTTAACTTAAGTGTTATTGAAACAATTATCTTTACAAATCATTTATAAATCTCACAAATTTTCATTAAAAATTTAGGATTTTATTACCAACGACCTTACTGCCACCGGCAGCTTCCCTTGCTCTGTCGGCGGCGACAGGCGCGAGAACGCGGCAGGGGAGAAAGAAGATGAC
>CM008334.1:33422317-33452635 GCA_002525835.2 Ipomoea batatas | reverse complement strand
AAATGTGCAAGTGGGCAGCAGTCAATTCCCATGCTATCACTTAGTACCTGTATATATTTATGTTTTGTACTGTGAGATCGTATAAAGAGAATTAATAATTTAAATTAATATTTTCAAATTTTAATCATGATAATCATAAAATTAATTTAAGACTTGTATCACATATAAATTTTTTTGTTCTTTTTTAATCAAATTCCTTTCCTCCCAATAATATTGGGTCCATTGAAGCGTCGAGTGAGAGGCCAATAGAGCAGTAGTAAGGCCTTTATACGAGTTCAAACTTTTCTAAATTCACTTTGAGATCTGATTTGCGCTCTCACTTTATGTGCGAGATAGAGCATCCCTGTTATATAATTCAAATTTTTTAAAAAGTTAAATTGTACTTTATATGTTTATACTAGTGCAAACCACATTAAAAATTTAAATTGTATGTATTTATACTAGTGTAAACCACATAATTTTCGAATGTGGAACAAAAGTTACTTAAAAACCTTCCAAACTAAATGATCACTTAAATGTCATTTTTCGCTAATTTTTTTTCAACTTATATAATTCATAAATTTAAATTTTATTTATCTATATATATACGTACATTCAAATTAGTAACTATGAACATATATTACATTGTAATAGAGTCAATAGTATTAAAAAAAACATATAGTGGGATGACAAATCCTAAAGACTTAATTTAGCAGTTATTTATATTCTCAAACACAAATCTATATCAGGCACATAAACTTACAAAGTTGAATGCATTAATTTACAGAAACCTCCACAGTTAAGTTAAATGCATTATTATGCCAACATCAAGGCCCATTTTAAATAAATATGCAATCTACTTCTATGTCCAATTTGACGTGATAATGTGATATATCATGGTTGATTGATTGTTTAGTTACGAGATTTCTTTATTACAAAGTAATCGAGTGTTCCTTCATTACATAACTTAGGCTATTTATATTAAACAAATAACCTTTATCAATAGAGTTTTTTTCGCGGTTTTGAGGAGTTTTTGTAAGTGTGATTAGGAAAGAGAAAATGAGGGGAGGAAAAAAAACAAATTCAATTTAAAAAAATAAAAATAAAAAGAACAGTCTGTTAGGCGCGCCTCGGGCGCGTGCACTGCACGTGTCCGCTGGGCGCCTGTGTTGTGCACGATACGCGCACAGCGCAGCTCCTTCTTCGATTTCCGCAAAACCATATACTGTTCCAATATCTTGAATTAACAGAAGCTTCACCCCACACTCTACACTCTCTTTCTTCCAAGTAAGCAAAGCACTATTCCAAAAACTACCCATTCTTCACTGATGTAGATGCTCTAATAACATCTCCTTGTGGCCAATTAATTTTGCGATTCTCATGAATGTAATTACGTCTTCTAACAACTCAGTTAAATTAAGGGTGTCTTTGGTTGACAGGTTTAGTTATCAGGAATGGATATCAAACTCATTGTTATATTTTAAAAAAAAAACTCATTTTTATTGTTTGCATTGGTTGATAGATTTTTAGAATACAACTATGAGTTTTGATTACCTCATTAATTGCAAAACTCATTCCCTAATAAAATAAGGATTTCATTTCCATTCCTCATCCGCCTCCCCAACTATTAATAATAATTCGCATTCCATCATATTACCACACATGCAAAATACTTTCACCAAAATCCATTACTATTATCAAGTATTTGCTACCTAATGGATTTAATTAACCCAGGGTATCCCGAATTAAAAAACCCAATAAATTAAGAAAAGTATAAATCGATAATAGAATAAGCAAAGCTATAGGAAAAATAGGTGTTGTAGGTCTCGGAGACCAAATGTTGTATTGATTTGTAGTCACAAAAGCTATTACAAAAGAAGTGTAATGCTATTACAGTAATTATTTGGACAAAATATGATGAAGATGTCCTGTAATGATAAGACAATGGCCTTTTTATACAAGAAAATCCCAACAGAATTAGGCTAAATTCTTGGAGGGCCACAATACTAAGTTCAAGCACACGTTGTGAGTCATGAGACTGAGTAAGGCCCATCATTATGGGCCTCAGGTCAGGCACTCCCAAACCCCGAGTCTCTATTATTGAACTGTTTCTAATATCTCCATCATCCCATTCTGATTTTGATTTTGATGTGCGAACCAAATACACCTTACGTCTCTTAAGATTGGGTTTTCGAGTAAAACTTTGGGCTCTTGGGGCAACCTCATATGATCATTTTGAATCACCAATCATTACCAAGATATTATATACTGTCACTAAATTATAAATTTTGTTGGACAAAGTTTTTACTCGAACGAACTATATGAACTCTCATTTCTAGCTTACTTCAAACTTTTAATTCCTTTTACAAATCTTTGATGTGGATATTTTTTCTAGGATCCACATAATGAAAATATCTAATCCTTGTTTGCAAAATTATGGACTAAAAGTGAAGGAGTAGAATTTGAGAGTACATGTAGTAGAACTCTTTTTTACTATCTAGGTTATTATCATTTTAAATGAGAATGCAGAGTAGTTCATTTACTATTGAGAGCATTATTATGTAGACCATGATCCACACAATTATGTGTATCATAAATAAAAAGTACATTATTTATGTATATAAAGTAGAGGTGGGCGTTTCGGACTTTGGTTAGGGTTTTTTGTTTTTTGTTTGTTTTTTTTTTTTTTTTGTTTCGGTTTTAAAAATTTTAAACCATTCGGTTTAACATTAGAGTTCGGTTCGGTTTGAAACGGTTCGGTTTCGGTTCGGATTTAATTCGATTCGGTTTAAGTCCCCAGATTTTAGCGTTTCCTAATTTTCCGAACATACTATCACATTATCCATATCCAAAATCTAAACATTATATCACAAAATAGCAATTCAAAGTCCAAACATACTACTAAGTACTAATTGTGAGGTAAAGAACAATTGCAGCAAACAACAAAAGCGCAAAGTAGAGAACAAGCTATAAAGAAATCAAATAAAAATTTAAGAGAGATACCAGTGATAATATGAATCAAACGACGGAGCAGGCATCAAGGGACTTATATTTACTTCTTTACTATTATTATTATTGTTATTATTATTATTATTATTATTACTATTATTATTATTATTATTATTATTATTATTATGAAAACCTAACAAAGTTCGATTCGGTTTTTACTAAATCGTTCGGTTCGGTTTTTAACGGAACCGTTCGATTTTGTATGACTAGTTCGGTTCGGATCGATTTAGTTCGATTCGGTTCGAATAAATCGAACCGGATTGCCCACCCCTAATATAAAGTATATTACTTGAAAGTACATTTTTTGAGTATTGAGTACTAAAAGTACATTATTTTGTATATTATTAAATAATGTATATTCAATACACAAATAATATATTTTTAATATATTAAAAATGTATCTTATATTCATAAAAATACATTATTTGAGTACTAAAAGTACATTATTTTGTATAATATATATTCAATGCACAAATAATGTACTTTTAATATATTAAAATATACTTTTTTTTTTAATGTTTCACACAACATCGTGTAGATCATGGTCCACATAATTATTTGCCTAAGTATTGCTATTGGGCCTTTAGTTAGGGGACTAGTGTCTACGTACATATTATTTAAGGCCTGATAAATGTGTCGGCCTGGGCCAAGAATATAAAATGGCCATTTCCAATTCTAGCCCATCATCCCTGAATGGACTCTCAACTTATTGAGGAAAATGAAAAAGATAAGAATATACGATTTTTTGGTTAGAGCATGTTTCTCTTTTCAGGTATACTAGGACCTTAAAACTAGGGCAAATTACGTTGTTGTCCAAAATTACGTCGTTTTTGTCTCTCTTGTTTTTTTAATTAGTAAACATATTGCTGAATATAGAGTTGTCCAAAAATGTGTGAATGTAGAGGTTTCAAAGTGTGAATGTTGAGTATAGAAATCGTGAATGTAGATTTATGATTGTGTGAATGTAGAGTTGCCCACAAATGTGTGAATGTGGAGGTTTCAAATTGTGAATATGGAGTATAGAAATCGTGAATGTAGAGTTAAGAAGTTCTAGCAACTTGTGGACCCGGTTACAATGTAGTATCTGTTCATAATGTGGAGTTCTCTAGTTGTGACTGACCCGGTTACAATGTAGTATCTGTTCATAATGTGGAGTTCTCAAGTTGTGACTGACCCGGTTACAATGTAGTATCTGTTCATAGCTACTTACTCAACCTACTGAAGCACAAAGAGTCAACAATTGCCTCTACTGAGGCTCGAACCCACTCCCTTCCACATGGGAGTGTACACCGGATGCCGCTTGACCACAAGGCCTTTAGCTGTGAATATGTAGTATAGGACCTGTGAATATAGAGTTTTGAATGTGTGAATGCATAATAGTGGTAATATAGTTACTAAACATATAATCCTGTAATGTGTGAATGTGAAGTTTACAAAGTGTGAATGTAACTAGAGTATAGTGTATGTGAATGTAGACCCAGGTCCACCTTGCAAGGTGGACCTGGGTCCACGGCATAACAACCCTAAAACTAGTCATATTCGCAATTAGGAGGATTTTAAAGAGTGGCAATGCACTCTATATGTTTTGACTCGAACCCGAGACCTTTGGTTACGGTGGAAGAAACTCACGTCTTCTCATTCATACCCATGGACACATAACATTATAAGAATACAAGATGGATGAATGCTCGTATGAGTAGTTAAGTTGGTTCATGGATGGTATTACAAACAAGGACGCGTAATCAAATTCTACAAGTCGTAGTGTAGGAGTTTCCTCCTCTTATGTGAGTGGCTACTTTTGGACACCAAACACTGATCATCTCTGCAAGAAATTTCGCCTTTTGTGGAATCAGAAAGAGTACATATAAGAGGAATACATGAAATGTTATTTTCTTCTTTTAAATTTAGGTGATAATAATTTTTTTTTATTCATTGGGATTTTATGAATTAGTTAATGTTGTTGTACATTAAAAAGATTCCCCTTATTAGTAATAACACCATAATTTAATGGACACAATAATATTCACATAATTTTCATTAATTGTAAATATAATTGTGGTTAGATCTGTAGATCTCTATTAGTCCGTATATATTTGTGTTTCAATATATCTCATGTGATAAATTTCACACACAAATTATTATTGTTCCCAAAAGGTTGAATCCCTAACCCCAAAGGCTCCACACGCTCTGACCCGACAAAGCATATGAGATGATATAAATCATTATGACTCAGTTGAACACAGAAACTAAATCTTTGCTTACTGTGTAGAAGAAATCCTCTCACTTTGAGAGATTGCTCTCGCACTGACGCCCATGAATACACTCAAATTATTTTCTGAGATAGATGAGAAGCAGGATTTCCCCATCCAAATTCCATATGAAAATTTGACTAAAATTGGAATTAACTATATATTATTTCTAAAAAAATTATTATCATATCCTTGCTTGTTGCTGAATATAATTGTGGTTAGATCCTTGCTTGTCGCTTAAAAAAAATAAAATAATCATAGAGATTATCAATGGGCTCTTTTCAAATTTTGACTTTGAACATTTCTACGTAGTTCTTGGGTGAAGCTTTCCCAGTTCGCACCTCTTTCATTACTCAGATGCATTGCTTTAAGTTTGTATTTGTATTATTAATTAAAAAACAAAATAAATCAATCAATCAACTTGACAACTTCGATCATTTTCTATTAGAAAGGTAATAAAATTTTGTTTCACTTCAAACAATAATATACTATAAATAGACTGCCAACTACATGTCATAGCATCCATGTTACCATTTCAAATAGGTTCAAAAATGTTTGAGAAAAGTATAGAGCATATACTACTCATAAAGAATCATGAGTATTTAAAAAAAAATGTTTTATATATTATGGTTGACATGGTTATAGGGCAATCCACTTGCCATATGGAGCTCACTAGTGTATTTTTTGACCTCACTAGTGTATTTTCCGACCACCCTAGTGCACTTCCCGACCTCAATAGTAATTTCCCGACCTCACTAGTATACTTTCCGAGCACACTGGTGTATTTCCCGACCTTGAGAAGGCATGCCTACTTCCCGGTCTCATTATATTAGTAGTAGACCTCCCCGATCTCATTATCAAATAAACTTTTCGGTTTCCTTATATATAGACTTCCCGACCTCGTCCGGCCGAGCCGCCGATCGGGATATGAACATTAAAACAAAACCAACCAAATCCGAGCACAATCGATCTCGTCCATAACTAAACAATTCAAGCATCCCATCACGTAGTCAACCCTCTAAGGACACGTGGCAAGCCTAGCTTCACTGCCTGACCTCCTTAGGACACATGGAGGACATGCCGAGCACCCGACATGTGTCCCCTCTCTCATCCCTATATAAAGAACATTTCGGGGGGACTTTTGGTTCCCAACCTACACCACCCCACTCGGAGCCTCCTGACCACACCAATCACCTTTATTTATCTTCCCGACCACATGTGATCGGACCTTTAATTAATTTCCTAATCATATTATTTCACCTATAATTAGATTCCCGATCACACTTGGCCCGACCCAAAATAATTTACTCTATCAATGGTCTTAACATGCCTTTTATCTATACAAATCGATTACCTTTTGATGGGTTTCTAAACAATAAGTGAACATAGTCTTGATGACCTTTTGCATTGATCTTTTTCTAATACTAAGTTAAAAGATATTTTTCGCCTCATCTAAAAATCTAAACTGCCAATTAGACAATACAACCATATTATATATATGTTACTACTAACACGCACAAAAAAAAAAAAAATACTACCTTCCTCAATTAATTTAAGCACCATACCTTAATTACAAATTAAACTCCAAATCTCTTATGCCTTCCAACGACCTACCCACATCACTAGTTGAAGAGTTTGTTACATCGTATAGGCTGCCTTCAAATTATTTAAACAATATTCATTAGGGCAGTCAACTAATTTTTTTCACCAATTAAAACCTCACTAGCTCCCACTTCCTTGCACATCACTGCACTACATGAGTTATATTCAATTATTTTCTTTTTATTTTAATTAAAAATTTTTACCACTCCATGTGCACATACATTATTTTTTTAGATTTTAGAACTCATGTTTATTTATAATGACAATTTAAACAAATATAAACAAAAACAAAAGCAAAAACAAAAGAGGTCCCTTTTATGTTCTAACAAAAATAGAACGTTACTTTGAAACTTGATTAAAAATTTAACATTATAATATACCAGGAAAAAAAAAATTATTCTCATTTGATTTGATCGTTTTACTCTCAATAATTATCAATCACAAAAGTGGTGTCTCTTGTAATCAAATATATGCGATTTTAATACTTTGTTCTATTATCTTTTGTTGTCTCTTATAATATATCTTTTGTTCTATTATCTTTTGTTGTTCTAATACTTTGTTCTATTATCTTTTATTTAGCCAGTAATAGAATACAGTACATCATAACGAAAAGAATCAATAATAATATGATAAAAGTGGTATGGTATTAGGTGTCAAATACAAAACAAATAGTAAATGACACATATTTGGCTACATAAAGTAAAATTTAATTTTGTAATTGACAACTGTAGGAAGGCAGGACCGAAACAACTAAATAAGAATAATTTATAGCACATGCATGTATTTTGAGGAGTTTATTCAGATGTGACTAGAAGAAAGAACATGAGAAAGAAAAGGGAAAGAAGAAGAAAAAAAAAAAACTGCAAATGAAATAACGCGCTCAGTTGGGCACTTTTGGTGCGCATAACCCGCACCAAGGAGCAATTTCATTGATTTGGTGGGGTCCACACATCTAACAAAAATCAAAGTCTTTCTGCAATTACCACCTACAAAAACTTTTCGAAATTCCCCTTGCTTTTAGAAACTAAATTTCATTTTTGCTATAATATAATGACAACTTTGGTTGGGCTAACTTGTAAAATATAGGACAACACCCATTATTTTTAGTAAAGGTGAGAGCAACGTAGCAAGCATCTTCTTCTTGCAGAATGAGTTGTGTTGCTATGTTATTTCTTAAACACAACAAAGAATTCGGTCGGATTGATGGGTCCACTTTTTATTTTTAAGTTTGTGCATGTGCATGTGCGCCAAAATTATGAAAACAAAGAATTGAAAAGACGTTCTCATTTTTTATTTTATTTTATTTCTTAGCTTTCATTTTGATATTTTAGTTGGAGATGTTGGTATTCAATAATTTCATTATTTTTTAATCAATTTAGAGTTCACTTAGTAGAACAATTAATGTGGTTGGAGTATAGTTGTCAAAAACGGTTTAAACAATTAGGTTGCATTCCGATCTAGCTATCTTACCATTTAATGAGATAAGGGCTGATAACTCTACCCTATGAAATGGCGGGGGCAAGTTAGCCCACCAATATTAATAATAACATAAATTAACTAATTTTTAAATCTTATCATTTTTAGGTTTTAAACGTTGTAATAATTTTTTTTAGTACTATTGACTGTTACAATATAGTATCTGCATTTAATTATTTATGTGCTTGTAAATAAATTGAAGGCACATAACATATTAACTATAGTAACTATAGACACATTAACTATTATACATAACACATAATATGTTAACAACATATTATTTGTCTACAATTAACATATCCAGTACCTACCGTAAATAGTTTATCTATTTGTAGTTACTACTTTATGTGTATGTAGTTACTATGTTATGTGCCTCATATTTATTTACAGGTACATAAATGATTAACTGCAGGTATAAAATATATAAAATCTAGATACATAATTTTTGAACTATGGTACACAATGCAAGATGAACCATGGTCTAGTGTATAACAATTGGTTGGTTGGGGAGCATTATTGCACGGTGGACCACGATCTAAAACCATGTCAAGTACATTATTCTAAATCATAAACTACACTATTCTAACTCATAAAATACATTTTTATAACTCATAAAATACATTATCTTACCCATAAGGTTCATAAGTATAACACATAAAGTACATTATTCTATCTTATAAAATAATTATCTTATCCCGAAATCTTTATTATTCTAACACATAAAGTACATTATTCTAACACATAAAATACATTATTTTAACATATAAAGTACATTACTTTACTCCAAAAAATTCATTATTCTAACACATAAACGGCTGCAGCAGATGTCATTATTGACTAATGGAATTTTTTAATGCCAAAACGACGCCATTTGAGCCGTGATTCACACAACTGTGTGGACCGTGTATTTTTCTCTGGTTGGAAAGCGAGCCTTGGTGGGGGTGGGATGGGCTAGTATTTTATAGGCTTGCCTCTGCCGGCCCACTTTGACAGTAACAATTAGGGTTTGAGCGGTTAGAGCTATCAATTGTTTCAATCACAAAATTTCAACTAATTAAGTAACAATTCTGTGAGTGAGGTGCGGTGTGATTAGATTGATCGATTCATTTTGTTCATTACATCACCTTTTTAATCTCACTATCATCTCAAATTGAATAACTTACGAACCTTAAGCAATTTTTTTTCATAAATCAATCACTTTATAGTTATACATTGATATAACTTGAAATCAAAAACCAATTTTTGGGCATTCCCCATTTATCTCTTCCTTGATTGAAATTTCAATTTCAAAATTTTAACATCACCATCACATTGCTATGATCACAAACACTACACAATTGGTGAGAAAAACAAGGTTTTAGATTTCACATTAACATTTACTAACAAAACTACAATACTTATCTTCTCAAAAAAAACACTACAATACTTATATATCGATGAAAGCAATGGCCTATTATGGGAATGGCAACGACGTCCAAACCGCCGCTCTTCCACTCAAAGCTACTCTGCATCTCTCTCCTCTACCTTTCCGCCGCTCTCTTTCTAGCTCTCCGCACGCTTCTCTCCACCGCCGATTGCCTTTTCCGGAGGCCGCCGTACGTTCCAATCCAGACCTCCTTCTCCTACAACTCCTCCTATGGCGAGCACAAGCACGCATTGCCCACCCTCCGCCCCTCCTGCGTCTCCCCTGTTTTTTTCTCCGGTAAAGTTTTAGTCTTTTTGTCGCTGTAATGTCGGGTTTTTGATGGGTTTTCTGTTCTGAGAAATGGGTCGTTGCTGGTTTTGCAGGTTACTGGGAGGTTGTGAGGGAAATCGAAGGGATTTGCCGGGATTCGTCGTCGTCGTTGGGCTCCGGGAACCTTAGGTATGTTCAGGGCGACGGCGCAGGGAGTTTCGGCGGTAATTTCACCGCCGAGAAACGGTTTTCGTATTTCGATCATGGCGACGATCTCAAGGAAATCCCCTGTGGATTCTTCAAACCGTTTCCGGTTAGCAACTCGGGTTTGTATGATCCAATTAATTTTCATTAAATTTTGTGGCATTTGATCATTCAGTGGTGTTTAACAGTCCCATTTAAAACCTTCCCCAAAGACGAAAATCTCTTACTCCGTTCTCCCCACGAGTAGAGGTGTTGGGAGGATCAATAGCTCCTACTCAGAAGGAGCAATTCCTAAACTATGACGGTCTAAGTCACATTGTGTGTACTCGCCCATAATCTATCACCCCGGAAATCACCTAGCAATTCTCTTGTCCCGGGCCAAGGTGTAGTTGGGAGGATCAATACTTGGCTCCAAGGAGGAGCAAATCCTACTATGACTGGCCAAGTTTGATCTTGTGTCTTTACCCACAATTTATCACATCGAAAATCAATTGAGCAATTCCCTTGTCTCGGGCCGAGGTGTTGGGAGGACCAATACCTGGTGCCCAGAACGATACTATGATTATCCGGGTTCAATCTCGGGTCTTTGCCTACACTCTATCACCTCCGAAACCAATTAAGCAATTCCATTGTCTCGGGTCGAGGTGTTGGGAGGACCAACACCTGGTGCTCAGAAAGAGCAATTCCTGCATTATCACTACTCGAGCTCGACCATTTGTCTTTACCAACAATCTATACTATCACCCCAGAAACCAACTGGGTTGTCCGTGCTGGCTCATTTAAAACGTATCTGTTCTTTATGCAATCATTCTACTAAACTAGTCTGTGCCCTGATTTTGATTTCATTTTCTTGGAATGATTAGATAAGACGGCCATGGAAGGATGCAATGGGGTAGTTGTAGTGTCAGCAATGTTCAACGACCATGACAAAATCCGGCAGCCAAAAGGCCTAGGATCAGAAACCCTGAACACTGTCTGCTTTTTCATGTTTGTGGACGATGTAACAATCAATGGGCTTCACAATTACAACCTAATCTCCACAAAATCTAATGAAACCACCGTTGGGGTGTGGAGGATTGTAAGGGTTGACAAGGAGAGGTTGTACGAGAATGCAGCCATGAATGGTGTGATACCAAAGTACTTAACCCACAGGCTGTTCCCAAACGCCAAATACAGTATCTGGGCAGATGCGAAGATGCGGTTGGTAGTTGATCCATTGCTGTTGGTTCATTCGCTGGTAGTTAAGGAGGGCGTGGATATGGCGATTTCGAAGCATCCTTTGTATGTGCATACAATGGAGGAAGCCATGGCGACGGCTCGGTGGAAGAAGTGGAGGGATGTGGAGGCGTTGAGGGTGCAAATGGAGACTTACTGTGAGAATGGGATGCAGCCATGGACATCCAAGAAGCCTTATCCTTCAGGTATATATGTGTAGTATTAGTTTGATGGTTCTGGTTTTTGATTTGCATTAGTTTGATGCTTCTTCTTCTTGTGATTGTCTTTTTTCTCTTTTTTTTTTTTCTTTCTCATGTTTTTATGTGTATTGTGTTTTTACTAATCCGGAGTTAATAGTTAGTTCTAACTTGAGAGCTTAGTCACAAGTAGAAATTGATACGATTATCACCCTACTAGAGATTTTGTGAAATATTGAGGGGTTTGTTCACCTAGGTTTCTTCTTCCGCTACATTGACACTGGATGTTCAAACAACTCTATCTCACTCAAAAGAATTTTTACACTGAACCCTTATTTTGGCATCAAGTAGCCCTCTTCCAAATAACCCTTTCTTACCATGCATTGGTTTTAATTAGGTATTGTCATCTCAAAAGACTAGTTCAATCAATAGGTGAGATCGTGAAGTAATATAATATTTAAATTTTAGGGGTTCGCTTACCGATGTTGCTCGCTCCACTATGTTGGTATTGGATGAGCAAACAACTATATCTCACTCAAAATAGTTGTTACGCTGCTGAACTCTTATTTTGACATCGGGTAATCATTTTTCAAATAACCGTACTGGTTTCTCAATTGGCAATAATAGGTATTGCCTATCTCAAAAGACTAGTTCAATAGGCGGAAAAGTCTCTCAAAATTTAATATCATTTCACACTTTCTTGTGAAGTTGATGTAATCTCACAAGATGTAATATTGTATTAGAAATCATGGAACTTCTTCACCTTTAGTTGAAGTTTGGTTAATCTACTTTGGAAAAGCTATATTGAGTAAGATACGCATGCTAGCTCCTTTTTAGTCCTAGTTGAATGAGAGTGGACAATGGCGTAAAAATGGATTCTCCATCATCCCAAAGCAAAGTGATAGGAATAGAAAAAAGAAGAATGTATTAAAGGCATATTCTAGAGTAAGAATTAATCAAACACAAAATCTTACTTGATTTTTAGATATTATAATTTTTAGTACTACTGTCTCTGTTACAATGTAGTATCTGTTCATAACTATTTTTTCAACCTATTAAAGTACAAAGAGTCGATACCACCCCGTTAGGACTCGAATTCATGACCTCTCATTTGTAACGTCTGGAACTTATAACATTAGATTGGACATTACAGTATGTCTGAATTTCAATATTGATTTTATCGTTTTCTCCAGATGTCCCAGATAGTGCAGTGATTATAAGGAAGCATAGCAAGGCAACAAATCTCTTCTCATGCCTCTTATTCAATGAACTTGAAGCATTCAATCCAAGAGACCAATTGCCCTTTGCATATGTGAGAGACTCCATGAGCCCAAAGTTGAGGCTGAACATGTTTGAGGTTGAGGTGTTTGAACACGTGGCAGTTGAGTACAGGCACAACCTCAAACATGGTGGGGCCAGTGGGACGCAGGTGGGGCCCAGGGCCAAGATGGCAAGTTCAGCTGATGGGTTGTCTAATATTGGCAGCAAGTGTGATGGGTACCTTTTGCAAATGTGGGGTAAATCCAAATGATTGGTTTTGTATTTATTTGATTAATTCTTCATGGGAACCAGAGGTTTAAAGAAGGGTATAGAAGAAGTAAAGCAAACTGTAAAGGAAAAAAAGCTGACAGATCATACCAGGTTGTCAGTGAATGTTTATGGGGAATTGTGAAGTAATTATATAATGGGTATTTTTCAATGATGAGCATGAAATAGTTTGTTGGTAATGGGGTACACTTTCTTTCCCATGAAAGCAATGTGGGGATTGGGGGGTGCAGGGCATTGGTGGCTTAAAAGCTAAATATGATATTCATATAAGGGCCGCTCTAATGGTGGAGATTAAATGAGAGAAAAAAGAAATGAATATATTTAGAAGAGAAAAAAGATTGTCTAGACTTGTGGTCTAGTGACACTCAGATCGATTGTACTCTCATACGAAAAGACGGTGAGTTCAAATCTTATGAAAGAAAATTTTCACCGAAAGAAAGAAGGAGAAATGTGCATGACGCTCTAGCAGTAGCCAAATGGTGGAGGACACCATTAATATAATGCTATATATATATATAGAGAAAGCTCCAGAGACTCTGGTCCACGTTGCAAGTTGAACTCAGGTCCATATTCACAATTTTAGTACTCTATGTTCATAATTTTAGAATTCTATGTTCACAATTTTTGAACTGTTTACAATTTCAGAATTTTATATTCACAATTTTATAACTCTATATTAAATAGTATAACACAATTTTTGAATCTATATAACAAAATTGTGAATATAGAGTTCAAAAATTGTGAATATTAAGTAATGTAATTTTGTATATTTGAGGTTTAAAATTGTGAATAAAGAATTCTAAAATTGTGAACATATATAGAGTTCTAAAATTATAAATATAGACTTTTTTAAATTGTGAACATGGACCTGGTCGACCTTGCAAGGTGAATTTGGGTCCATAGCATAATTTGCCATGGGGTTGAGCCTATTTTATCGGCTTTTAGACGAGCTGGATTAAAAAAAAAAAAAAAAAAAACCTTATTTGCGTTTGGAATTTAAAGGTTATTTTCTATTATTTATTTATTGTCACTTTAGTCTATGTAGCAGATGGTGAGAGAACAGGTTCGGCCATTCGGGTTATACTTTTGATCCGACACTGTAAACGTTCCCAGAAATTTAAAATTATAGCCGTTACGGCCAAGAATCAGACCACCCCCTCCGTCCTCCCTTTTCAAAAACTTGAAATCCCACCTTTTTAACCCTATTCTTGGCCGTTTAGTGAATTCACTCCTCTCTCTCTCTCTCTCTCTGCGATTCTTCTCCTTTCTCCACTACATTTGGTCTGCCAGGTGCCGATTTCTGATAATTGTGGTCTACTCATGGACGGTAATTTCACAAACTCTCTTTACATATTTGTATATACATCTAGGCGCTTGAATTATTCATACACGCTAACTTACATTCAGGTGTATCTGCATATGAATTTGACCAGGGGTATCGTTTTCAGATCAAACTATTGCGACGATTTTGGTAAAGTTTTGACCGTCGCCGTCGAGAATTACGAGCCGCCGTTGATTCACAGAGCCATTCTGTCTTAGTCTCTAAGATTCCCGTTTTCGAATTGTTTGTTATTATTATTAATTTTAATTTCCTTGTTCAGGTTTTTTAGATGTTCTTTTTCATTTGAACTGCCTGTTCGGTTTCCTTCTGCCTTGAGTTCCCAATTTATACTATCTTTTCTTCTACCTTTCCCCCTTTCCATGGGATTCATTAGTTAACTATTCTTTTTCCTGAAATATCCCTCAATAAGATAGTAGGATCTTTTGTGTGAATTTGACGTCTTTCCAGTTGGTCTTTTGTAAAGCATTTGTTCTGCGAGAACCAGTAGTCTAGAACTTAGCAAACTGAAGCAAATAAAATAACAGAGGAACTTAATTATTTTATTTGGAGGAAATGGAATTTCTTATTTTCACTTAAATTTGATGAAATTGGAAGAAAATGTTGTTAACTATGCCTTTCCTTTCATACTTAAAAGTATTGATTATGTTAATGGATGGAAAGTCTGTATTTGAACTTTTTGTACAACAGAAAATATTTAATTTAAAGCATGGGTTTATCATTTCACCTGATCCTTGGAACTGACCTTTGTTTTGTGGAATTCATTGATTTGTTTCAAGTGACACCCCAGAAATTTCATACCAAGAACAAACTCTTCCTATTTTTCAGAAAATTGAAGACCTGTCCACTAAAGTACATGTAAGCATTTTGACTTCATTGTTGAATTCTTCTGTTGAGAGAAATGAAACTTGACATAGTTTCCTTGAGTTTTTCCTTTTAATATTCTGCCCTTATATTTTCCTCGCAGGAATTGAGAAAAGAGCATGCAGCTTTTAAGCGATGAGGTGAAGGGTATACCGGAGATTCTTTTCCTTGTCTTGAAGTTTTCTGTGCTCTTAAGGATCTTAGTATGTCTCTTTTCTGGTAGACTGATCTCTTGGTCCTTCTTTTTGTTTTTCTTTGGTTTAATTATGGTAGTTGCTTTGAGGTGTGCAACATGAACTTGTTAGGAGGAAATATGATGAAGAGTGTGCCCTTTTGAAGAAAAGATATCTTGATGAATGATGAGTGCTCAGAGAGGAGCAGCATTATGAAGTATGATTTGTTTGTCAGCATGTTAGAGGTTTACAATGAAAAGATAAGGCCATAAGGGACCAACTTCAGCGAAGCAGCTAAGAAGTAAGTTTCTGCAGTCCTAAGCCTTGCTGTTATGATTTTATCTCCTCATATAAACTGTCAAATTTGTTCTCTTGCATCAAAGACTGCTCATGTTCCATACGGGTATAAACTTTTATTATTTAATAATTATGTTGATTTGCTACAATAAAATTATGAATATAATTATTTGTAATTAAAATAAGAATTGATATTTAAGGTGGGTAATTACTAAAAATAATAAACTATATTATAAGTTTAATACAAAGCATAGAGAGTGGGGAAATTGATTCTTTATGCTTCAAATATGTTGAGAAAGTAGGTGTGGACAGATATAACATTATAAATTATAATTGAGTCAATAATACTAAAAAAACATTATATTATATGTAGTAATATTTTTTTTTTTAAAAAAAAAAATCGTTAATTTGAAATGTTATTATCACACTAGTTTTTCACGCGCGTTGCATGAATAGGATAATGTCCAATGTTTATTTTTTAAATAAGTACTTCAAATTATATCAATACAAGACTATATAAGAGATGCTCATGCATATGTAATTGAATATTGAATTTGTTTATTTAAATCGGTAATTCAAAGTATATGAATGCAAGAATAATATATGAGATGTTAATTATAATTGTCACTAAAATAAATGTTGGTAATTTTGCAAAAATGTTAATCTAAATACTTAGTCTAAAAATGATAGTATAAATAAATACTACTTTTGGTAATAAAAATTTATACATTTTACGATTTACGAACAATTGTAATGTAGTCAATCCCAAGTAGTTAATATGATGGACTTCAAATTATTTTTTAAAATTTTTTGTATGTTATTAATAGAATACTTGGTAAATAAATATATAACATTATTTTGTATTATAACTTTGATACGGAGTATTTAATTACAACATAGTGTAAAAAGAATACAATGAATAATGTAGTGAATATAATTAATTAATAAATTTAAAGGTAATCTTTACTTTGTAGAAAATAAAGACAACATGAAATTATATCTTTTTTTAAAATTTTTTATAATTAATTTTTATTGTAGAAAATAAAGACAATAAAACTAATAAAATTATCTCTCTTTTTAAAATTTTTTATAATTAATTTTTATTTTAGAAAATAAAGACAATATGACTAATGAAATTATATCTCTTTTTTAATCTTTTGATAATGAATAATTTTTTTTTTTGAATAAAGACATTGTAAACATCAAATTCTATCCATATGTATTATTTTTTTTGTTGTAGCTACTAATTTATTTAATAATTTAATAAGAGTAATAGAGTTGTGTACTTACTTTTCAATAATAATCTCTAACATATTGGTAGTATGTATATATATTTAACAATTATGTCAACTCTGATTAGGATGGGTTCGAACCTACAATCTTTCTTATAGAAATTAATAGGTAAGTTAAAAGTTAACGGAATATTCCATTATTAAAGTTTATACTAACAAAATGAGGTTATTTAAGGGAAGAAAATAGTATAATAGAGGGTAAATATTAAAATTTTAAATTTATTTAGATTTTAGATTTTAGATATTTAAATTATTGTAAATAATAATAATAATGTAAAATATTTTTATAAATTTTATATTTATATTTTAGGAAATAACTAACATATAACTCCAATATATAATGTGTATATATATTATTATTATTGAATAAAATAAGAAAATATATAGTGGATGAATGTGCATGATAACAATAGTGGAAAAGATAACGGAAGTTATAACGGTAGGGGTATGTTTGTCTAATATATTGTAAAGTACAACTTTTATAGCATAATGTACAAAAAAAAACATAACGAAAAAAAAAAACATAACATTCATTCACACTTATTATGTTTTTTGATTTAGATAAGATTAAGATTAAGAAATAAGATAAGATATAATGTATATGGTTAGTTATAATTTCATAGAAAAATTGATTGTATAATTACTATATATAGGCATCTTTTAAATTATTGTATTAATATTCTTGACTTTTATAAACTGTTTTAAATAATTTATTGTTTATGAAGTAGCCAAAACAATAAAGATATATGATTAAAATTTAATTAGTGGTTTGTATATATAATCAAATTGATTCTAATGCTATAGTTGGATTTAAATTAGTTAGTTAAAATATATTTAAATAATTTTGCTATGATGTCACATAGATAAATCCAATTTATGTATGTTGATGAGTTTGGAAGGAAAATAAATAATGTTATAACATTTTTAATTATTTTATGAAATAACACTATTTGAAATAAAAAAAGTTAACAGTGAAAGTTGTTATTAAAATATTTTAGTGGCTAGAGATAATCAGAATGCAGTGAAATAGATATCATTACATATACATTATAAACTAATACAAATTTTGATGATCGGATATCACATATGCAGAGCCGGTTTTTAGATTTTGGGGCCCTGTTCTTGTAAATAAATGGGGCCCTTTTAAAAAGGAAAATTATGTGTAAAGGGCATGATTCGAATTCCTGACCTCAAATATAAAAAACCATAAACATGTCTTTCTACCATTCCTCCATTGGAGTCTATTATAATTAATTGTAAACTTATTATTTTTTTAAAAGTTTTAACTAGCTAGCATAGGTAAAAATTAAATATTGGGCCCTCTAAAATTTGAGGCCCTGTGCTGTTGGGCTGCTTACACAGCCCAAAATCCGGCCCTGCACATATGGTAATACATGAAAAATGATATTTGTAATGTAAATGTGAAATTAGATTTACATATTTATTTTATCAATAGTCAATATCTTCTAAATGTGTACTTAGAAACTTACTTGGATTTGAATTTTTTTACTATTATGACCATACTTTGCTCTTTATGATTTCAGGTGTCAATGGCGGCTTGGTATATTGTTGAAACCCTAAAAAGAGTTTCTAACAATTTTCTATGCATGTTTCCATACTAAGCTTACATCTAATTCTTTATTATGTTCATTAAATCTTGAGACTTTTATTCTGTGTCTGACGATCTGTTTGATTTTTTTACATTTGTATGGTGTTATTACATATTTTTTAGCTAAACATATATATATGCTCCACTATCTATAAATATATTTTGTATTATCATATTATCAGGTTTATATTAGACAATGCTTCTATTAGTCTATATAAACTGCTACCATTTTCCGGCTTCATCTCCTAAATGTTAATAATAATTTTTCATAATTTTATATTTTAAATCTTCTCCTAACTTTAAAAGTTGTTGATAAGTTATACCTTCTTCTTGAGTTGCTTCATAAATTTTCTATTTACTCCTGAATTTTCCTACACATAAAATAGATTGTTGTCCTATTGATATGTGGTATGGGAGTATCTTTTGATATATTTTTTCAAAAAAAAAAACTTCTATATTAATATTATATTTTAAATCTTTTATTTTAAATTTTAAAACTATTGACTTAGTTACTATTATTTATTTTTCATTATTTGGAAAATTATATGTTTGAGATTCAATTGTAATATATTTTTTTTCATTAGTTTTATTTATATGGACAAAACTCTAGTATCTGTGGTTATTATTGCTATTCCTTCTGTTACAATCATTCCATTAAAGGGAAAATTGTAATTTTTGCCTTCATAATATGCCAATTATCAATGTCACCCCTGAATTATTAGTAGTATAAATGTTTTCCTTCAATTTTCAAAATGGTACATATATTGCCCTCCTATAGTGTAAATGTTGCCCCTCAATTTTTAAAATGGTACATATATTGCTCCAAAATATGTAATGTTTTGAAAATTGGGCAACATTTACACCTCTAATAGTTCAGGGGTGAATCGATAATTAACATATTATGGAGGGGCATAAATTACAATTTCCCCTTCCATTAAATATTTTGTTACTTTTATTTTAAATTTATCAAAGTTATTATATTATTTATTTACTAAACTCTAATTTTTTTGGGTATAATTTCTAATGTATTAAATTGTCTAATTCCAGTTTCTATGGATTGTTATGATTTCTTTATGAAAACTTAGTATAAATCCTTCTACTAATGATATTAGTTTTGAAAATGGTTTTATTCTTCTATTTTCAAAATCCATACATATATCTTCTAGTATTGTAATTTTAAAGTTTTCTTTATGGAAAAATATTTGATGCACTACCGGAGTATAAGTGCTATACACTATTGGTGAATGAGGAGATGACACCTCACATTCTATAGGTTCTAAAATTTCTTGATATAGTTTAGGTACTATTATACCTTGTAATTTATAATATAAGTTAAGGCTCATTTTTTATGTTCATCTTCTAATGATATACTAAAATCTTGTTAAAAAATGATATACTAAAATCTGGTTGTAAAATTTAATTTTTGGTAAATTAGATTTTTCTCTTAGTATGGTTATTAAAGCATCTAATATAGTTCCATGTATTCTATCATCAGATATATATTGCCTTTATAGTAATTATATTGTTTCAAAATAAATATTATTATATATCTTATCTTTGTTTTTGATAGTTTTGCTAGCTAGTTCTCTTTTTTATATTTCATTTGTTATTAGATTTATTCTTGCTTTTCTATTAATAGTTGTAATATCAATTGCATTTTCATATATATATATATATATTTGAAACAAAAAAAAACTACAGGTTAAAGTTTGTGTTGTTCCACCTTGATAAGTATCAATTTGATAATATGTTTCTGAGTCTTCCGTTATCTTTTATGTTCCTTTATCCATAATTTAATTTATCAATTTGAAAGCAACATCCATTTATAATTTGTTTGTATTATTTTATTTCTCTATCTTTTTAATTTTCTATTCTTTTATTCTTAGTCTACTAATTAGATTATTTATTTTTTGTTGTAGGCCCAGGGCGAAACTTTCAAGTGATCGTTTTTTAACCCATGTTGTTTTTCTTTCATATTAGAATCGTTATCATAACCTTGATCCGTAACAAAAGATCAGAGCATATAAGAGCACCTTGTTCAAATGTTTTAAGGGAAATACCTTGCTATGCTCTGTCTCACACAACTTAGAGGAGGATACATCATCCTATAAATACAAGCTAGAAGGCATATGGTATGAAAACAAGTTTCCATATATCGCCTACTTAAAACCCTAGGCTCCAAGATTCCTATATGCAAGATTCCAAAATATGCAGGATTCCATATATGAGAAATATTCTATAACACTCCTCTCAAGTTGGAGCATAGAATTGATCATGCCCAACTTGTTACACAAATAACTAACTCATGTCCCAGTTTGTGAATAGGTCCCCGAGTTGTCCTGCGATTTTAACAAATCCAGTGGAGATTAATCCTTGTTGTATCTTCTCACGAACAAAATGACAATCAATTTCTATGTGCTTGGTTTGTTCATGAAACACCGGGTTTGATGCAATATGAAGAGCTATAACTTTGCAGGAATCGGAGCTTTGAAACCAGCCTCATTCAAAAGGTTGTTTATCCACATTACTTCACACGTTGATTGTGCCATCGCCCTATATTCTAACTCTACACTCGAACGAGAAACCACGTTCTGTTTTTTACTCTTCCACGAAACCAAATTACCTCCAAAGAAAACACAATATCCAGTACATCTATGATCCTCTTTGGATCCTGCCCAATCAGCATCAGTAAAACACTCAACTTTAGTGTGCCCATGATTTTTATACAAAATTCCATGTCCTGGAGCTCCCTTCAAATAACTCAAGATGTGTTCTACAACTGCCCAGTGATCAACAGTTGGGGACGCTATATATTGGCACAGAACACTAACTGAGTAAGCAATATCTGGACAAGTTATTGCAATTAGTTGGGGACCCTAGTATTGTACCCGTGCGATGCACGGTCTAGAAATAATATTTTAATTTACAATTTTATTGTAATGAACATAGATTGGAATGAAGATATGATAATTATAAACTATACATATGGCATCACAAATAATTTATTATGAAATATTAAAACACACTGATTAACAAATAAAACATTTTTATTTTGTGTTTACAAATTGTTAAAATCTCATGATAAATCACATTAGTTGTTGAATTGCAACTGTTATTGTGATCATTACAAATTAGAATTTTTAAACCCTTAGGATTGCTAACCTAGATGCAGCAACATACAATTGTCCATGTATAAACACTAGTTTCTCCCGTAGCAACCCAATATAAGATAGTGTTTGACCTTGACTTTTATTTATTTTCATTACATATGACAACATCAAATGAAATTATCTCCTTTGGAATTTGAAAGGTAATATTGTATCTGATGACTCATAGACATTCTAGGGATTAGAATAGAATTACCAGCGTTATCTCCAGTCATTATTTTTGCATCAATTACATGCTCAGACAATCTTGTGATGACCAACCTCGTACCATTGCATAAACCGAAAGAGTGATCTATATTTCTCGGGCCGGTTTGGGGGGAATTGCAATTCAGTGAATTCCCAAACTACATTTTTTGGTTTGAGGGAATTGCAATTCATGGGGAACCCCATGAACTGCAATTCGGTGGAGATGAGGGGCAATTTGTTGGTGTAAAGACAATTTTGCCCCTCCTCCCATACCCTTTGTCTTTCTTCTTTTTAAAAAAAAAATTGAAAGAATTATTATTAATATTATTATTATTTTGAAAGAACTATTATTATTATTATTATTATTATTATTATTATTATTATTATTTGAATGAATGAATAATTATTATTATACTTAATAATATTATTATTTTTTTGAAAGAATTATTATTATTATTACTATTACTACTACTACTATTACTACATCATCTACCACAACATAGGGCATTTTAGTTATTTTGTCGCTTCTCACCTTTCAATTCTCTGTACTCCTATTTCTGCATACCAAACACTGTAATTTCAATTCCTATTCATTGAATTGCAATTCCACCGAATTACGGTTCTCCCCCCCCCCTAATTCCCTCCTCCAAACCAAACGCCCTGTTAATGTTAATGCATGATTTGGAATACCGGTGCTCGCAATCCATTAACAATCATCACAAAATAATATGCATTAGACACAATTAGAAATTAACACTAATAATATAGTCTACAACATATAACAAATTTATATATATGCATGTTCGAATTTTCCATACTCTAACTACATCGGGTTTAATCTTCCTTAGGGGGGGAACTCTATTATATACTTATGCCTTATGCAGTCTAAAGTTGTTGTTAAATATGTGTTTAGATATGTTTTATAGTATATCTTTTAACCCATTTTTTAAATATATATGAATACAATGGTCTGTTTTTAATTAATAAATCTGAAGGTTTTTTAGGAGTGATAATGGTTCCCTAACAATGTGTATTGCCTAAAAAGTTGTACTCATTTTGATGATAAGGTATTACCCTATCTGATTTATCTATGTAAATGATATTTACTGATATACTCTGGTATTCAATAACTCGTATTGTAATATTTTCAGGTTGATTTGAATATTAACAATGGACTGAAGATCATATATATATTCCCAAAGACCTTAAGCATATAGAGGTATGTTACGTCTGCTTAATTATTTTACATAAGGATTGTTGTATTAGTCATTACCATAGTTTAGTGTTCTAATTTTTTTTGCATGTAGATGAATCTAGACCAATTAATAATAACTATCTGAATATTAATAATGGATTGAAGTTGCCATGTAGAAAAAAAAACTTAAGTGTCAAATGAACATAAGTCTTGAATCAAACCTCTAGTATCCAAAGTTTATCCAGCCGAATGATCATCCCACAATAAAGGAATAAGGGTCAAATAGGCCACCGAACTACACACGAAACTGCAATTAGGCCATCGAACTAAAAAACAATGCAATTGGGTCCCTGAAATACACAAATTCATGCAAATTAACCCAAAGTGACTTGTTGACTTCATCTTCCGGTTAGCAACTTTAAAATTAATATTTTAAAATAATTTTAAATTAATTAATTAATTTAAAAAAACAGGAGCAAGTCAATTGGGTCTTTTTTTTTTAATTTTTAATTTTAAATTTAATTTTAATTAACTATTTTATTTAAAATTATTTTTAAATATTATTTTTAAAATTGGTAACCGGAAGATCAAGTCAAACAAGTCACTTTGAGTTAATTTGCATTGATTTGTGTAGTTCAGGGATTCAATTGCATTATTTTTTAGTTCAATGGCCTAATTACAGTTTCGTGTGTAGTTCAGTGGCCTATTTAACTCTTATTCCCACAATATATTGTATTTTTTGTAGGTCTTCATCATACAAAGGTTAAGAAGATTTCAAATAAGAGGTGGTTACCATTATTGAATACAATGTATTAGAAGATATGACCCTGTTTGGTAAATGGCTGTTAGCTGATTGGGTTGACTGTTTGGGTTAGAAGGTATGATTTGTTGATAACATTAGCTGATTGTAAAAAGTTGTTTGATAAATTAGCTGTTAGCTGATAGCTGTTTGGTATAATTTCTTTTCTCAAAAAGCTAATTGAAAATGCTGCTTTGAGTAGCCTTTTGAATTTTAGCATTTTGGAGTTACAAAAAACTTATTATTTACCAACTAATAGTGGTCAAATAAGCCAAAATTGGCTGATAGACTGATTATTTACCAAACAGGGCCAAGATGTTGGAGTGTTGGACAGAGCTATCGCTTACTCGTTGATTCAATTCGACAAATATTAAAATTAAAAATCGATAAAACCTTAATGATTATATAATATACTATATTCTACATTAGAAATTGGATCATCGACATATTTTAATGTATTGAAAGTTCATTTTTAACATATTAGATGTTATTTTTTGAAATGAATATTTAGTATACCATATAAACCTTTTCGTATATTAAAATGAACACTTTATAATTTAATTTACCTTAAAGCTTTGGGGCGGTTATCAAATACTTTTAGATTGGGTTGAGTACGTAGAGGTCTAATCCAATAGTGAATATGCTATTTATAGACCAAATCTAGGACGGTCGAAGCATCCTACGAATGTCTTTTCTTTAAAAGCCTTCTCATGTACTTGACAACGCCAAGGATCTTGTGGTTCAGTAGCATCAAACCCTTCCCTTTATACGGGAGGTGGTGTGTTTGAGTCCCAGTGGAGTCAATACTGACTCTTGTGCTTCAATATAGATTGAGAAAGTAATTATGGACATATACTACACTCTAATAGAGTCAATAGTTTTCCAAAAAAAAAAAAAAATGTACTTGACAACTCTCCACCTTCCACCTACCAAATTAAACGAATAACTCTCCACCTTCCACCTACCAAATTAAACGAATGCGGAGGAAATCGATTAGTATCCTCCAATATTATACTCCGTAATATTATAAAATTAATTTAGTTGACGTGAGTGACCATATACTCATATTTTTTAAAGAGGCTGAAAGTTTTAAAACTCCTTACATATGAAAAGAATAATATGACAATTACTTTGCCTCTAAATTGGACCGAGCCCGGTGTAAATAGCGATTAAATTGAATATGGTATGAATTTATAAGCACCTCCTATATATAGTTATGGGTTACTCAGAAAACATCGTAATTTAACAAAAAAAAATTAGAATATTTCTATCAAGACAAAAACTTGTGTGAGACCGTATCACCGTGAGACGGGTCAGGTCGGGTCGATTCAAGATGAAAATGTAATACTTATACGCACAAATGTCATACTTATATGCTCAAATGTAATACTAATCAAGAATAAAAAAAAATTTTACTTATAAGGGTAAATGTAATACTTTTAAGGAAAAATACAATACTTTTACATTTTGATTTAAAAGTATTACATTTTTCCTTAAAAGTATTATATTTTCCCATATAAGTAAGGGAGTATTATATTTTCCCATATAAGCAAGGGGCACTTGTCAACATCACTTATTATGGAAATAAGTAACAAAAATTGTATTCCCGATTAATATTATATTTGAGCATATAAGTATGACATTTGCATGATGGTTCGTCCCGACCCGACCCGTCTCACGAATAAGGATCCGTGAGACGGTATCACACAAGTGTGACCCAAAAAAGCCTGCAATCAATATCCAATATCCTCTTTATGATCCAATAATAGACCGGCTTATATTAATGAGGTCAATAAACAGTTCATCGAAGTTGAAACCTTGTTCATCGAAGTTGAAACCTTTTGGTTATTAAGTCAATTGTTCGACCACAATGGGGTTGTCCCTATAATATTTATGTCCTATTTGTATAGAAAATAATTTTATATCGAATATTCTATGTTTTGGTTATCAGGAATTAATTCACACAAGTTAATTAGGTGATCTCATGTCAAGCGCTATTAATTTTCATACAAATAACATTACTTGCACAGTTGCACACAAAAGTGAAATACTTTAATTTGCCCCTGGGACCCCACACTATGATTCGACAGGATTGTGGATGTGATAAATCACACTGACTCAACGATTCATTAGGTGAGATGATCAGCGTCTTTGCTCAAGAAGCCCACCACATTAGGTGTGACTACCACATTGCGACTATGAGGACTCAATCATACATGTGTACTTGTCCATAATCTGCTACCCAGAAACTAATATTACTATATTTATAGTATATTGTTGAATTGGTGATATTGTTGATAATTGTGTTTTTTCCTTTCCTATTTAATATGATTCATAAAATACCACTTTTTTTTTTTTTGAAAACCATAAAATACCACTTAGTGATCTGTTAGGTTATTATTATATTTCCAATTCACTTGCAATGGTTTTTCACTTTTAAAAGTGACCTATTGTCATATCATTATGGAGTTAATTACTGATTTGGTCCCTCGACTATTGGGATTTTACCACTTTGTCAACAATTTTTCTTGCACAATTAAGTCTTCGACTTTGTAAAAGTTAATCAATTCGATCCTCCATTTATTTTGGTGTTAAACAACCGTTAAATCGGGACCAAATTGGTAATTTTGCTATAGTCAAGGGACCATTTCAGTAATTAATTTTTGACTGAAATAGTCCCTTCACTATAGTAAAATTACCAATTTGGTCCCGATTTGACGGATATCAAACGGTAAAATAAACGGAGGACCAAATTGGTTAATTTTTTCAAAGTCGAGAACTTAATTAGACAAGAAAAATTATCGAGAACCAAAATGGTGAAATCCCAATAATCGAGAGACCAAATCAATAATAACTCTATCATTATATTTACAATTCACCTACTATTTTACTTATATTTCTACATTCCAACTCTAATTTCGAAGGTAGTTATACGTTTACCAGCATAACTCATATTTTTTTAATGCAAAAGATGGGGATTTGACCTTTCAACTAAAGCAATTATGGTGCTCAACTATCAGAGTCGGTTTTTTTTAATGTTTGTGGCCCCGTTCTTGTAAATAAATGAGACCCGACTCTTTCAAAATTATAAATGCAATCTTTCAAACCAATACTGTAAAATACTACGTATATGATTTTTATTTATATATTATTTTTCAGTATAAAGAAGAAACCTAATGTCTTCATTATCTTGTCGGAACCATAATACGCAAATATGCAATTGAAACAAACAACAATACTCCAAGAGGGAGCAAACATATGTAAAATTAAAGTGAAAAGGGATTGAAACAACTAAATGTCTTCATTATTGTCTTGATAAATTGGCACTTCATAGTAACGGCACCACTAAAAAAACAAACAATAAGAATCCTACTATCTCTAAAGTCCAAACAAACAGAAAAATTATTTTAAAAAAAATATCTTGAAACTACCTGGCTAGTGGCTACCTGTTGGGCTGCCGCTATCGCTTGGAATGCAAGTAGCTATAGAACGATCTGTTAGGGGGAAGAATCAAATTCTCAGGTAGTAATAATGTAGTATTGCTGTATTGGTGGTGATTGGTGAATGTTACATGCTTCAAGTTATCTCTGCAGATTCAGGTAGGGATGACAATTCAACCCGCTCCGACGGGAAAAACCGATCCCCGCCCCGACGGGGATGGGTTCGGGGAATTATTTCGGGGAACAGGGGTGGGGATGGGGAGAAATTCCTAATCCCCGCGGGGAACGGGGACGGGGACGGGGAGGGTATTCCCCGCCCCGACCCCGATCCTCGCTCCGTCCCCGACTCCCCGTATATTATTATATTATATTATATATTATATATTATTTATATACAAAGTATATAAGAAATTAAAAGTTAAAATCCTAGAAGTTCATTTGTTTTGTTATGTACTTATATTTGGACTTTGGACTTTGAAGGAGCTTCAAACAATTTAAAGTGTTTGGGCATTTTATGATTATGTATTTTTGTTTGAAAGTTTGAAACTTTAGATATTTATAGTAATTTTAGAGTTTGGATATTTTAATTTTATTGATTTATGTATGTTGAATTTGGACTTTGTTTAAGGATTCAATGCTTAATTTTTATAATAATAGTTTTTTTCTTAATTTACATAATTTAAAAAAATCTCCGCGGGGATTCCCCGTCCCCGAAAAATTCCCGCGGGGACGGGGATGGGCCATCCCCGCCGGGGAACGGGGCGGGGACGGGGAATGGGAAGGGGTTTCGGGGACGGGGATGGGGACCTCATTTCCCGCCCCGCCCCGTTGACATCCCTAGATTCAGGGCTTGAGACATCATTTGTGCCGTTGAAGAAACATAACGATTTTGTCATGCTCAATTAATTAATTAGGTCCTCATTATTAGGAGAGAGAAATGATTTAGGAAAAAAACATATTAGTTTTACGATTAATTGCAATTTTTTCTATTTTTTAAGTAGCTAGGTCAAAAATAATATTGGACTCTTTAAAAATTGAGGCCCGTTAGGCATTCTGCACACCCTAAAATTCGGCATTGTCAATCATTATTGTGTGGACCATGGTCCATGTAGCTGTGTGGACCATACTATCAAATAATGTACATACAGTATAAAATAATGTACTACTTTTAGTATATTAAAAATGTGCATTGTACTCAAGAATGTTAGTATAGTACATATTCAGTACACAAATAATATACATTTAGTATATTAAAAATGTACATTTTATTATGGTCTACACAGCACTATGTGGACCATTTGCCACTATCATCATGGTCATTTGATATGTTACAAACGATTTGGTGTACGGAAGCGTGAAAACTGTAAATAAAATTTTTCCCGTCAGATATGTTTTTTATAAGGTGAGGTGTCAAATCGTTACAAACATTATGACTAGTAACAACAGGTGTAGTCTTGGATTTGTTTTAAAATACATTTTGATACTATTATGAATATCTTATTACACAATGACTAATAAATAATTCTTAATGCAGCAAATGATTTCAAAATACTCATAAATAATCGAGACTAAATTATTTAAGAGCTTTAATCTTAAAAATTTCACCAAACAAATAAAATATCATGATGTCATTAATTTCAAAGTATTTCTCTAATCTCTATCTCTAAAAAAAAAATTATAAGAATAAAAAAATTATCAATTCTTAACTGGAATGAAAATTATATTAGTAATATAAGTTGTACATAGACTCTGTTTGGCAGAGCTTATTTAGGAACTTATAGTTTATTTTAAGCTATTAATAAGCTATAAGCTCTGTTTGGTAATGTTCTCAAAATAAGCTATTAGCTGAAAATAAGAGCTTATTTTGAAACGCTATTTGGGGTAGCTTTTCAAAATAAGCTAGTGGCTTTTTAACTTTTTTCCATCTTTATCCTTATTATTTTAAATAAATGACATCCTTTACCCCTCTCAATTAAAACCCTTTTGACATTTTCTTTTCATTATGTTTTGTTGTAATTTCAGTTTGATATTTATGTTTAAACATTAATTTTTGTATGAACTTTTTTTTTTGAAAGGATTTTTGTATGAACTAATCTTATGAATTATAATTTTTTTTTTTACTTTATATATTTTCAAATATATGTTCTTACTTTATATTTTATTTAAATATATTGATTTCATTATTTTATATTTTAATATGTAAACAAATCTATTTAAATTTAAAATTATTTAAATTGTATGAAGATGTCATTTTTAGTCTTTTTACATTTACCAGCTTATCAAAAAGCTAATTTTACCAAACACTTTTAAGCATAACAGCTAGCTTAACAGCTCTTCAGATTTCAGCTTTGAGCTTATAGCTTTTCAGTTTTAATATACTTTTCAGCTTTCAGCTACCTTTTCAGATAGGTTTGCCAAACATAGCCATAGTATCATTTATTTATTTCTTTGTGTTACTTTTGTTTTGTTTTTTGTTTTTTTTTTGTTTTTTTTTTTGTTTTTACAATTTCTTTCCAACTTTATTGTTTACATTTTTTCTTTAAACATTAGTTTTTTTTTTTTGAAATAATTTTAACATTAGTTATTAACTGAAATTAAAAATTCGTTAGTTGTATATGTGACATTAAATATATTTCTTTGATGATCTTTGTGTTGTAAATTGAAAATTTATTAACAAGTTTCCCTCAATATTTTTTCTTTTACCAGTTTCTCACTTACTATATACGTACATACAAACACATGCATACATATGTAGTGTATAAGTAGTTTCTATAAATGTAGTGTAGTTTGATTATAATTTTTA
>CM008334.1:33391383-33416271 GCA_002525835.2 Ipomoea batatas | reverse complement strand
ATCGAAGCCAAGTTAATATTTTAATTTTATTTCGAACTAAATCAATTCGATCTGAAACAGATAAGCAATTGAATTTAATGTTTTGGTTTATTCATATTACACACCCAATATCAAATTTGAAGTGAATCATATCCTTTTTGCTTTTCTAACACCTTTTTTTTAATACCCAACATCTGATTCCAACTTCACCACTCTAATCCTAAGCTTACAGGACCCTACCTTTAGAGTTACTAAAGAGGTAAATTGCGAGTCACGCAATTAACCCATTGATTAAATCATAGTCTTTATGTACGTACAAGAGATCCAATCCACACCTTCCATCATCATGCATCAGTTGAGCCATATTAGTTACTGGTTAGAAGTAAATATTGAAATGTTTTTAACTCAAATTGCAATATAAGAAATTACAAAATTGTTTCAATTGCACATACTTTGTTTCTATTATGTTGAGTTGCATACTTTAAGTTTATTGGACTGATTGCACAAAAACAATAAATTCAATGACCTATTTGATAATTGTTCTTTAAAAAAAATTGGTTAATCCATCAACGCTAAGTGTTGGTTTTACGATAGTTGATAAATATGTCTAATTAAACCATGCTAATCTTGACTAAATATTTCTTTTATACATATAAATTACATATATCAGCTTACGCTATTACCTTCAAGGTAAACTTATGAAAGTGAAAAAATGTTTAGATACGAAATCTAAAAAAAAGGTCAGAAACCAGTTCACTAGCTCAATATCTATATGTTTTTGTGTGTTTATAAGACAAACAAAAGATTAAATATAACAAGCGTCTGTAACTCAGTGGATAGAGCACCTGTTTCCTAAGCAAAAAGTCGTAGGTTCGACCCCTACCTGACGCGAAGTTGCATTGCATATAAAGACCTATCAATACCCGGATTCTGTTCTTTCCTTATTTTTGATACCATCAAGAGTAAACTTGAGGAATAAAATAATGAAATAGCCAATTTGTTTAACGGTGTCAATAAACCTATTAAATGGTACCGTTGCTCAACTTTTGTTACCATTAAAATCATGTTTCTATTAAAATCATATTTGAGAATAAACTCAATAAAGCATACATCATTCAACATTGATATAAAAAATTGTTGGGTATAATCATGAAAAATTGAACAAGGCGCTCCCCACAAAATTAATCATTACTACTCTAACCAATTTAATTTTACTGATATTCCAAATGGAGCACCTCACAAAAAAAATATTTTCTGAACAATAATTTAATTTTCTAATGTTTAGTTGAAGATCATAAAACTATCTTTTCTATTTGACTAAAAGTTAAGAAATTATATATATTTTTAGTTCATTTTCTTGAAAATGAACATATTATAATAATAATAATAATAATAATAATAATAATAATAATAATAATAATTATTATTATTATTATTATTGTTATTAGCAGCAATAGATGTGGTTATGTAGTGGTGGTGGTGGTTGCAGAGGTGGGGGTGGTATGATGCTAGTGGTTGTGATGTTGATTATAGTGATGTGCTGGTGGTGACATGTAGGTTGTAGTGGCTATAGATGTGGTTATGTAGTACGGAGTAGTAAATTATTTTGTAAACACCGATCTACCTTGCAAGATGGATTCATGTTCAAAGATACACAATTTACACACTAAATGTTCATAATTTAACTTGTATTGTTTTCACAAATTTTTAAAATTTATATACACAATTTATATTCTAGAAGGTCACAATTTCAATATTAAAAATACACAGTTTAGGACCAGGGTCTACCTTACAAGTTGGACCCTGGTCCATGGTATAACAATGGGTTATATAGCGATGGTGGTGGTGTTGGTAGCAATAATAATATGAATTTTGGCCAAAATTAGATTTAAAAAAAAAAAAAAAGAAGAAAATTTGGTACAATGTGTTTTGTGTGGAAGACAAATAAGCCAAGGGATTAAAAGATTGAAACAACACTTAGCCAAGGGTTATGGAGATGTTGAATGCCCAAATACAACAATAGAAAGTATGAAGGAAATGCAAGAATATATACTCAAAATTCAAGGAACAAGCAGTTCACTTTGGATGATAATGATGATGGCAATGATGGGGATGAAGGTTCACAAGAAGTGTCATTGGGACCAAGACAGCTATCATCCCAAAATTCAGTTAGTCATCTAAAATTGGGGACTAGTAGCAAAAGGAAGCAGTCAGCTTTGAGGTTTGCACAACCGACACCAAGATCGATTGCTACAATGGTTAGGAAAACCCCTAAACAAGTTGTGAAAGAAAGACATAGCAAGGGTTATCAAAGAACCCTTAAAGATTGTACAAGAAGTAAAGAACAGAAAGACAGGGCAACAATACATCTTGCATATTGTTTTTATGAGTGTGGCATTCCATTTAATGTTGCAAATGCTAGGAGTTTTGAAATTATGTTGGAGTCCGTTGCAGAAATAGGAACCGGGTAGAAACCTCCCAACTGTCATGATTTGCAGGTCATACTCCTAGAGAGAGCAAAAAAGGAAACAGACTTGTTTAAAGAAAAACATAAGGTTGCTTGGAAGCAATAGCGGTGTACACTGATGTTAGATGGATGAACTGGTAGAATAAATAGGCACTTGATAAACTTTCTTGTCAATAGTCTGGAGGGGACTTTTTTCTTAGAGTTTGTTGATGCATCAGGAGAATCACATGATGCCAACATGTTGGCTGGGTTACTTGAGACCAAGATTGAAGAAATAGGCAAGGAAAATATTGTTCAAGTAAGAGGTTATCTTCACTATTTTGGACTCCCTGCGTATGTTTGGACCTCATGTTGAAAGATATTGGCAAGTTAGTAGAGTTCAAGCAAAAGATGGAAAGTATTAGGCACATCGTCACTACCTTCATTTATAGGCATGGAAGGATTCTAAGTGCTATGAGAGAGTTCACAAGTGGTAAAGATCTTGGAGACCTAGAGTCACTAGATTTCCCACAACGGTCCTCACCTTGCAAAGTTTATACAAGCACTAGAAAGCTTTAAAAAGCTTGTTTGTTAGTGACCATTGGAGTTCTTCTAAACTATCAAACACACAAGCTGGAAAGAAGGTATATAACTCTGTGTTTTCTACTCAATTCTAGACTGGGGTAGAATATTGCATAAACATTTCTCAACTGATTCTTGTTGTATTGAGAATGGTTGATGGTAATGAGATCCCAGTTATGCCCGAGGTTGCCATAGCTATGACGATTGCAAAGAAGAAATTGAATGAAGCATTTGCAAGCCAACCGAGGTTGTTATCAAGGCTGATGGATATTGTAGAGGGGCGCTAGCAAGATCAAATAGAAGTTAAGCTATATGGAGCAGCATTTTTTATAAACCCTTCTCTTTATTGTGATTTGAAAGAAACTTATCTTGAAAGTGCTTGTAAGCAATAGTCATGCTTTAATCATGTGCTTGAGAAGATGGTTCCAGATCAAGATGCACAAATGAAAACAAACAATCAAGTTGTTGAATATGATGGATTGCGAGGAAGTTTTGGGAAACAATTAGCCATCAAACAACACAAGGCCAAAACTCCTAGTAAGTATTTTTTAAATTACAACTAGTTGTATACTTTTGATAAACTAACTTACTAAGTATGATATTTATTAATATTTTAGTTGATTGGTGGATGGCTTTTGGATGCGATCATTTTGAGCTCAAAGATTAGCAATGCGCATTATTTCCCTTTGTTGAACCCAGTGGGGTAGCTCAAGTGGCAAGTGAGCTCTCTTTGTGGGGAGGAATTTCGGGAGAACCCGGGTTCAATTCCCATAAGTGACGATTCCCCCTGAGCCAGCTCCCGTGCCTCTCGGAGCGAACGTGGGTGGGCACCGGACCGTTAAACGGACGGAGAGAAAGGCCTCTCAGAGCGAACGTGGGTGGACCCCGCACTGTTCAACAGACGGTAAAGTTACCAAAAAAAATTATTTCCCTAGTACTTACTACTAAGTAGTACTAGTTAGTAATTTACATTTGAATTCGTAAGTACTTACTACTAAGTAGTACTAGTTAAATTTACATTTGAATTCGTAAGTACTTACTACTAAGTAGTACTAGTTAGTAATTACTAACTGATAGTGTTATTTTTTTCTAAGTAAAAAAGTAATTATTTTTTATTTTCTATAATTTAGATTCACACAAAGAAAAGAAACCGACTAGAACATAAACGGTTGAATGATTTAGTTTATGCGAAATATAACAGGAAGATCGTTAGTAAGTTTCAAAAGTGGCGTGAAGAAGGAACCAACTTCAACCCATTAGTTCATGAAGATTTTCAATGGGAAAATGAATGGCTGAATGGTAATAATGATAATGTTTATGCCGATGATGACCTTACTTGGAGTCTTGTTGGTGAAGTGCTTGGTGCTTCAAGTAATTTTGAGGGAAGCAATCTTCCTACAAGAGCTCATGTAGTTGAAGACACGAGTGCAGCTATTCAATATTCCTTGCGTTGCAATACTTCATCATGGAGAGTTTTGAGGGACGAAGTAGAAGATGAAGATTCTTTCCCAAATGATGATGACGATATTCATGATGAAGATGTTGAGGGAATTGGGAGTGATGATCATAATGTTGGTGGTGTAGGGCAAGGGATTGCATTAATGAATGATTGAGATTTGAGAGTTTGAGACATTGGATATTTCATATTTGACATTTGAACTTGCTTTAAATTTAATGCTTAAATTATTGTATATTTAGTATTGCGGACGAATCGCAACGATCCACATGTCTAGTATGTAGTTGCACCTAACGTTATAACTAGGTGCACGCAATGTTATAACTAGATGCACCTAGGTGCGCCCAGGTGCATAAATGTTAACCATGTAAATTACTTGCACTTGTAAGTGAAAATAGGTGCACACGTGCAAGTAAAATGTATTACAAGTGCATAAGATCAAGTGTATCCATCCAATTCCCCACTTTACTTGCTTTCTTATGCTTTTTACTTTCATGGTTGTTACCTTGTCACTTCCACATTTTCAATGCTTTTCCTTCTCCTAGTTAACTCTTGCTAGTACACTTATATGATTGTTCTGCACTCTACTTAGCTCCAAGTTGTCATCCTTGTGAGAACGATATCCCCGGAATCTTCATTTCCACCTTTCTTTCCATCCACTACTTAAAATCAACTTGTCACATATCCTACTTAACCACATCCCTCAATAGTAAGCTACAACGCCACATCTCGAATCGAGAAAGGGCTGAACTCGGCCAACCCGGTCGATGCCAAACATTGAGAATAATAACAGTTAGAGTAATCTCTTTAGAGTCAATTTTGATCCTTAAGCGACAACACCAAAGCCAATCTCGACTAGGAGTCGAGGAGTATGTAATCGAGGTGGCCTAGGACAATTTAAGGCCTATGTCATCGAGGTAGCTAAGGACAACCGTGTTCTTGCGCATTCCATGGAGCAACCTTGACCAAGCCTAGGTCATGCATGGCCGAAGCTAGTTTTCAGCCATGGTCGATGACGAACCCCGGATGATCGAGGACAGTTCCGCTAGAGAAGGCGACCAACTGGTCGCATGCTCTGGTAGATAGTGACTGACGATGGTTCAATCGTTGGAGTATCGCTGGAGATGGATAAAATTGATGTCGAAAGCCTAAGCTGCCGAAGTGCCGCCTAGGCCGCTTAGGCTAGCTGGTGCACTCCTTTTGAGCGAAATAATTCTAAATTGTCAAACTCTAAATGTTTTTTTTAGGTTAATATTTAATATTTTAATATTAACTATTAAATTATTAAACATTTTACAATTATTAGTCTTAAAATTTTAAACAAATTTTTTTTTTAAAAAAAATAAAATATTACATGGGCGTCTAGGCGCCGATTAATCGTCGTCCAGGCACCCGAGTAGCACTTAACAATTTTTTCAACCATGATTGTTAGGGGATGGACTCTACAAGAGTGTCTTTAAATACTATGTAAATATGGTGACATAACAGGAAACATCCTATACACCCACATGAAACTGAATTGTCATTTGGGTTATGATGCACACAAAAAACCCTTTTATCATCACCTTTAACTTCGTAGCACACATATTCCACAAGTTGTTGGATTGAAAGAATAAAGCAATAAAAGCACGCTGCAAATATTTCTCCTAGCACCTCGGGGAAAAAACCTTCGCATTCTGCCTTGAGCTTGTCTTGAGTATGCCGTTGCGCATCCAGTGCGCTTTCAAAGTAGTTATAAAACTCTAGCAAACTGAAATGATGACTGGTTAAGTTATCGAAGAAACTATTCTCGGATTTAGAACGAGACTTTGTGCGAACCAAACCTCCCATGATAAGATCACCCAAGAACGTAGGGATCCAATACGCCCGCAGTTCAAACAGCTATCAAAACAAACTATGCTCACTCAAACCATATTCCAGCATCCTATTTTGCCAACCCAACTCAAAAGCCTCAATAGTGAGTGATATGATTCATTCCAAACTAATGCATTTAACTTCCGTTGGAACACTTCATCATTTGCCAACTCAGTTCCCAGCTTTTCACCCACCTTGGTCATTATATGCGACATATAAAATTGACGTCGAGCATCATACAAAACTCTAGCCACCATTATTTTCATGGTTGGGTCCTGATTCGTAACAATACAACTCGGAGAATGATCAATAGCCTCCTTGAAATGCTCTAGTAGGCAAATGTACAATTCCACATCCTCCTTCATGAGCAAGCCCGTTGCAAATGACACGCAATGTTTGTGATTGTCTACACCAGTGAACGAGACAAAAACTAATTTATACATGTAGGGTCAGAACAAACAAAATTAGCATTAATGCACATTATGGGTGAATGCACTACTACGTCCAATTCAATGCACCACAAACCTAGAATTGAATATTAACAACCACTACACGGTTGAACACACAGCATAGAGCATAGCAAAATTAGAAAAATTGTGGGCATACCTATTGGTGTGGTACATGCATCAAAAGATACCACATCACCAAAACTTGAGAACGGACAACGTGCAACCGAGTCAGCCCAAAAAAGACGTTTCAAACGGGCTTCATCATCCTCATCCTAAGCGAAATAAAAATTCATGCACACTTTTTTTCTCAAAGAACTTTTCAATAACTAACTGAGCATCCGCTCTGTCAATATAAGTTTGAAGATTACGTTTACAATTTTTAAACTCAACACTGGTTGCCTCAACATTCGGATATGCAACTACTAACTCCAGTTGCTATGCCATGGACCCGGATCCACCTTGCAAGGTGGACTCGGATCTATGTTCACAATTTCATAACTCTATGTTCATAATTTCATAACCCCATGTTCACAATTTCATAACTTCATGTTCGCAGTTTTATAACTTAATGTTCACAATTTCATAATTTCATGTTCACAATTTCATAGCTCTATGTTCACAATTTCATAACTCAATGTTCACAATTTTATAACTCTATGTTCATAATTTCATAACTTTATGTTCAACAGTATCAAAACTCTATGTTCAACAGTATAACACAATTTTTGAATCTATATAACAAAATTGTGAATATATTGTTCAAAAGTTGTGAACATTGAGTAATGTAATTTTGTATATTGAGATCTAAAATTGTGAATATAGAATTCTAAAATTATTAACATAAAGTTCTAAATTTGTGAACATAAAATTCTAAATTTGTGAATATAGACCCAGCTCCACCTTGCAAGGTGGACCTGGCCGGGTCCATAGCATAATTTGCCTACCAACTCCATCACGGCAAATTATTGCATGGACCATGGTCCACACAGCTGTGTGGACCAAAAATAAAAAGTACATTATTTTTGTACTGAATGTACATTATTTTTATACTGTAGGTACATTATTTGATAGTATATATCAAATAATGTACCTTCAGTACAAAAATAATGTACCCTAAAATAATGTACCTACAGTACAAAAATAATGTACTTTTTATTTTTGATCCACACAGCTATGTGGACCATGGTCCATGCAATAATGATTGCTCCATCACTCCATGTAAAGCTTAAAACACTTCACAGGCCCAATATTGGCACGAATACAAATAGCCACAAAGGTCTGGTGCCTGAGATCTTGCTAGTGATTCACTTTAGAAAACGTCCTAGACACCTCCGGAAACAAAGGATGATAATTAGGGAGCTCCTAAAAAACAGAAACAATATACCCTCAATGCATAACCCTCCTAAAACTAATATTAGTAATACAACCCACCCTATTTGAGATCTTACGCCTCCTCTACCTCGGTATTTCACCATCATAAGCAAGTCCTTGAAATAATCTCATTACCTTTTTCTCATTAGGCTTTTTGAGAGGAAGGTAATGAGACTACCTTCTTTATCAAAAAAAAAAAAAGAAGAAGAAGAAACTGACAGGTTTAACACATTCTCTCTCCTCCTCATTATTATTACTAGTATTTTCACCCGCGCGATGCACGGAATGAATTTGTTATAATATATTAAGAATATTTGGATCAATATATAATTATATAAATTATAACATCAAATATTATATAGTGAAATTGAAGATATGCTTTGGATCAGTTATGTTTTCTGATGTTATCCTTGTTTGAATTCCAGCAAATAATTGCTTAATTAATAGCTAATGTGTAGAAGTACACATGCGGTGTTAGAACTTTAGAGATTTTATATATCATTGTTTAGGATTTTTGTAAATTGGGCAAATATGCTCGTTCTCTAGTAACTCAGTTATAGGAATCAATTGCTATTGTAATTCATATGTATGGAAGATATATTTTTGTGTAGATATATAGCAATTTTTCCATCTTGGAAAAAAGCATAATATCACCGATTGTATTTACATATTATTGAAAACCTCTTTGTAGACAACATTGGTAGTAGTAACACAATCTTGTCCATCCTCGTCTAGAACTAATTAACACTTTCAGGCTATCAGGATGGGTGACTCGGGAGAAAGTCATGTACAATTGACCGTGACTAAAAATTGATTTTTTCAGCAATAACCCAACGTGAGTTAGTGTTCAGCCCTAGCTTTTGTTGATAGTCATGACATTTGCAAGCATCAACGAAAATTATTTATGCGGGAACTTGAAGGGCAATCTCGTATCAGAAAAAGTTAGAGACATTTGAGGGATAAGAACTTTGGTTCCTTCATGTGTCCCATTAACTATTCTTGCTTTAACAATGTGATCTGTCAATCTAGTGATGATGAGTCGCGTACTGTTATAAAGACCAAGAGAATGATCTATCTTCCGCAATAACATAGCAGGTGCACAGAACTTTAATTAATGTCAATGAATGATTAAGAAAATCATACAATCTCAAACTATTTAAGAATTTAAAAGTGTGTAATTTTAATAGATTTTCACCTTTTGGTTCTACCTTACACAAAGAGTTACAACTTAAATATGCTCGTCTTTTTCCAATATTCATGTCACACATGTTCTGATTAATTTGATCAACGACATCTAAAGTCGGCGAGCAGATCACTGACCTTCCAGTTGCGACTCATCAAGTGTGCTATATCTTGAACTTGAAATTTTAAAAAATCACTTTTAATGTAATCAAAGCATTGAGTCATAACAATATTGACACTGAAATTTTTATTTTATAATCTACATGTATATATTCTGTGATTTTTTCCATAAAATTAGTTTTGATAGTCAAATTGTAAAACATATTGATTTTACCAATCACTAAATTTCAAAATGTTTCAAATTCTCAGGTATATATAAGTAAAACTCACAACTAAAGTCTAATTTTTTTGTCAATAATATTTCATACATATAAAGAATGTCTCTGACTATTGTGAAAAGTTAGTAACCTTGAGTCTAACATACAACGTAAAGCATTGTGTGATAGTGGGTAGTAGCTTTGAGGTAAGACCATTCAAGCATATAAGCATGTTTCGAGCTTGTTTCTATGCTCACAAAATTCAAATTATCATACTGGCATTAGGCAATAAACAAAAATATATCTGAATGTATGAATCATATATCTAATCTGTTAATCCAAACTTCACTCCAGATTACCAAATGGAGTATATGGCTTTTTGGAATGATGTCCATCCAAACTGTTGAAATGCGATGTCCATAACCGTTGATTGGTAGACTACTCATGCTTCATATTTCATTAAAGTATCTGTTTCTTATGATATAATGATTTATAACATATAAGAATCGACAAATAAACTATAGTATGAGTATTCTTTGCATGCAACAAATATCACAAAAGTTCAGTGTTTAAAAATAAGTGTATAAATGCAATATGTAGATAACTTGCATTGCATTATATGTCATTAATTTAATTACTTGTCGGTTAGTTATTGCAAGATCTTGAGGTACACTTATATTTTGATATTCAGTAAGTATAACTATATTAGACAAAAATTCAGCTGGGAGTAATGTGATAATCAGTTGAGTAATTATTGGCTGAACGTAGAGCGTTAATATTTTATGGACAAATAATTGTTGGAAAAAATAGCATAAAGTGGCATTTTAGTGGCTATATTGTGGTACAAATATATGAGGGGTCCACTTTCGATTTGAGTCGGGTTAAAGTGGATTCCGATTTTTCGTAGTTAGACGAAAAGATTGATATATTGTACGTTCAAAATAGATAATGGGTGAATGAGAAATTTGTTCTCAAAGTTGGCCCATTTGAGTTAGAAAAACGGAGAGAAAAAGCTTTCAAGTAGCTTTTGTCCCACATTGGTTTGGGAAGTGGGTTTGCACCACTACTTATACAGGAGTCTTTATAAAGCTTATTAAATTGTATAGCATATAGGCTCTCTCTCGCGCGCAGCAGAGGGGGGGGGGTTGTGGGGTTTAGGTAGGATGTTAAAATTGAGAATTTTTTTTATTATTAGTGTAGATTGCATTGCAGTGAAAAATATATACTGTATTATTACGATTAGTAATTTTAATCTAGAATTGTATTACAAATAAGAACGTAGATAAGAATATATTTTATTAGGAGTTGTATTACCATATTTTAATGTACAATTGTATTACAAATAGGAATTGTATTACTATATTTTACAATATTACGCAAACCTTAATAGTATATGAGTGTTTTTGGCGAAAAGTTAGAGTTGAGGATTTTGTTTTTATTAAAGTATAGATTGCATTGCAGCGAAATATATGCACTGTATTATTACGATTACTAATTTTAATTTGGAATTGTATTACGAATAAGAACGTAGATAAGAATATATTTTATTAGGAATTGCATTACCATATTTTAATGTACAATTGTATTACGAATAGAAATTGTATTACCATATTTTACAATTTCCCCCTTTTTGATTGTACCAAAACCTATACCCGAACATTTTGGCTTAGTACAATCAAAAATTGATTTTTCGTTTTTCTCATTTTATTTTGACTAGCCAATTTGACGAGTGTACAATAAATTAAATTGGACCTACTTGCTTTTTATTTTAAGACACATACAAAATGTTGCAATTTGGGATTTGGTTTTAACTTTGCAATCTACTATTTTAATCTTCTTTTTCCCTCAAATTGCATTTTACAATTAACGACCGTGTGTCTGAAATAATTAAGCAATTATAACAATATAAATACTACTAAAATAAGAAATATATATTAGAATCATAGATATAGCCATAGTCACGTACATATATAGCAAAATGTACGAAATAGTAGTAGCAATAATTTTACAAACAAAGCATTTCCTTAATTCTTGTTCTAAGATTCACAAAGTTAGCTCTATAATCCTCATGATAAAATTTCTCCTTAACCGTGCCATTGAGGTAACACTTGACGACTTCTCGTGGATCTCCGGTGGGAAATACTCCTCTAGTGTACCAAGATGCACACTCCTTTAAGCTTCGTCCATCCGTGAATTTTGTTCCTTCGGGTACAGATACTTGAGCATTCCAACAACTGTCTTCTTCTATGCAAATGGGTGTACCAGTAGAATCAAGACAAAAACGAAAAGAGGGTATAAGTTCTTCTTCCCCCTAAGTACCCGAATTGCCACCATATGTACCAAAATGAGAGGGTGTTCTCCTACTTTCCCCCTTTTTGTTAGCCTTAAAAATCTTGGTGAACATAACCATATCACCCTTCTGTTGAGTTCGAACCTCTTTCATCAACGATGAATCACACGCTTGTTGGCTTTGCATTTTCTCCATTATTGCGGTCAACTTTTGCATTGAGTCGTGTAGAATTTTTATTCCTTCGTGCAAGTGATCAACTTCTTTTCAATGAGCCAATTTGGTTTCCTTCAAGGTGCTTTTCAAGCCTTTAATTTGTGCCATCAAATGGTTAAATTTGCCACTATTTCTCTTGTCAGTTCTAGCAGTTTCCTCCCGTTGAGCATTGATAATTTCTCCAACTGCTCTTCTTTCACACTCAAGAGATAACAACATTTTAGCCATAAATCCATTTAACTCACCTTTCAAATATGGATTCACCTTGTCAACCTTGCACTCCATGCTTGTGATTTGGTCAAACAAATTCCTAAAATTATTGAACATAGTGAAATCAGTTTTGTTCACTGCCTCCTTGAACTCTTTTAAAGCTTTGACCAATTCTTCATTTGAATTTCCCTTCTCTAAATTTTGAAATCATCTTGCTTTGCCTCATTCTTCATTCAATGTCAATAGGCAATGGATTTGGTGTAGAAATATGTTCACTTGACTGTCCAACATCCTCTCGGCCATCACCTAAAATTTCCACTTCATCATCATCATCAACAACATTGACATCCTCAATCTCAACCTCAATATTTTGCCTTTGATCAACCTCAATTTGTTGATCAATCTCAACTTCATCTCGACTAACATCAACTTGAGTGGGATCAATTTCAATTCCAATATTTTGCAAGTTTTCCCCCTCAATTTGATGGTCAACCTGCTCAGTTTCAATCACAATGTTGTCCTGCACAACATCAACATCCATACTGTCAACAACATCATTCTCAACTCTGTTCAATTCTGCCTCAAGGTTGTCTCGGCCTTGGTCAATCTCAATCTCAACCTCAACATTTGCCAAATTAATTCCAACATCCATCTCAGCCTCATCCTGTTGATTTGATTAAACATTCTCAACTTCAATTTCTAACTATTGAGACTCATTCAAATCTTCTCCTTCCTCAACTGCCACATCCACCAAATTTTCTAAATTTCCTCCCAAGTCATGCTCACTGCCACCAAGTTCAACATCCATTAAATTTTCTTCAAAATTTTCAGAAATTCCAGCCGTGTGTGTACTGCCGGATGCATCACTTCTCACAGCCACTCTCGGTGTCCTTATTCTCTTTGGAGTTGGAGGAATTAAATCTACGAGTTCATCATCTTCAATTTGATCCTCCGGGCTTGGTTTCTTTGCATTAACTGTAAAAAGAAATTTATTGGCTTGAATGGGTTTTGGTTGTCCCATATCAATCCCTTTTCTTCTTAGAATCTCTCCCACTATTAAACCATAACCAAGTGATTTTCCTTTGTTTTTGTTCTTCACATATCATAATCCAACATTGATGGTTCCTTTGAGATATCGAATAATTTTCTTGGTTGCTTGGAAATGACTGTCTTTTGGCTGTGATTGGAATTTTGCACATACACCCACTGAGTATGATATATCGGGTCTACTCGCAGTGAGGTACAAAAGAGATCCAATCATTCCTCGATATTTCGTTTGATCAACGTCTTTTCCATCTTCATCTTGGTCTAGTCTTAGTGCGGTGCTCATTGGAATTTTGACTGTGCCTTTTCCTTCTAATCCAAATTTCTTGATTAGATCTTTTGTGTACTTGGCCTGATTGATAATGATTCTTTCCTTCATTTGCTTGACTGGTAATCCAAGGAAGTAGTTCAATTCACCCATCATGCTCATTTCAAATTTGTTCTGCATGAGCTTATAAAATTTCTCACATAAAGCTTTATCAGTACTTCCAAAGATAATATCATCAACATAAATTTGTACCAATAAAATATGATTATTTTCTTGAATTCTAAATAAGGTTTTGTCAACAAGGCCTTTGGTAAAATCACAACAAATTAAGAACGTTGACAGTGTATCATACCAAACTCGGGGTGCTTGTTTCAAACCATACAACGCCTTCTTTAGTTTATAGACCTTATCAACATCACCTTTTACCTCAAAACCGGGTGGTTGTTCAACATAGACTATCTCTTCAAGTAAGCCATTAAGGAATGCGTTTTTCACGTCCATTTGATAAACCGTGAAGTTCTTGTATGCGGCGTAGGCTAGAAAAATTCGAATTGCTTCAAGTCGTGCAACTGGGGTGAATGTTTCATCAAAATCAATTCCTTCTTCTTGTGAGTAGCCCTTTGCAACTAGCCTTGTTTTATTCCTAACAAGGTTGGCCTCATCCCCACATAGGTTGACTACAGTTTCATTATGTGTGTCAGTCACGTGTGTTCCTCCAGATTTGGAATTGTTTAATTCCAACTCACTTGTTCCCTACAAAATCTCATTCTCAGAAGCATCATTAGTATTATTTTGCACATTTTTTGAAACACCTGCTTCCTTAATTTTTGTTGATTCATCAAATACAACATGGATTGATTCTTCAACCACCATAATAGATTTATTCAATACTCTGAATGCTCTGCTGGTTGATGAATATCCCAAAAATATTGCTTCATCTGCACGCTCATCAAAAGTTTTTAGATGTGTTTTTCCATTAACATGAACAAAACATTTGCAACCAAATGAATGAAAATAGCTAAGGTTAGGTTTTCTCCCTTTCCATAATTCATATGGTGTTTTGTCGTGCAGCTTGTGAATCATACTCCTATTTTGAGTATAGCAAGCAGTGTTGATAGCTTCTGCCCAAAATCTTTTGGTAGATCGGCGGCCGAAATCATGACTCGTGCGGCTTCTTTAAGCGTTCTATTTCTTCTTTCGGCAACACCGATTTGTTGCGGCGTTCTTACGGCTGATAATTGATGCATAATTCCTTGGGAATTGCAATAAGCTTGTATCATGCCATTCACGAACTCTATACCTCTGTCGGTACGGATTTTGACTATTTTGGATTTTTTTTCATTTAGGAGTTGCTTGAGTAATTCTGGTAGCTTTTTCTCCTCTTTATTTTTCTTGTTGAGAAATATTGTCCATGTGTACCTAGAAAAATCATCAACAATAACAACTGTATATTTCTTACCACTCATATTTACTGGGTCTACTAGACCAAATAAATCCATGTGCAGTAGATTAAGAGGTCTTGAATTTGATTCATGATTTTTGAATTTGAATGAAGTCTTTATTTTCTTTCCTTTTTGACATGCATCACAAACTTGATCTTTCTTGTACGTAATGTTGGGTAGACCTTTGACTAGATTTTTCGTTGCTAGCTTGTTGATTGTCTTGAAATTCAAATGACTCAATTTCCTGTGCCATTCCCAACTTGTGATGCTCGAATTGCTAGCCATTAAGCATACTGTGTCTTTTGTTGTGTTCCAATCCACAACATACATATTTTTCTTCCTTGTTCCTTCGAGTACGACTTCGCTAGTGGATTCGTTCTTCACTCGACATTTTTTCTTTGAAGAATTCTACTAGATATCCCTTGTCACAAAATTGACTTGTACTAAACAAGTTAAATTTGAGGCCTTCCACGTAAGATACATCTTCAATTTTCAAACCATTTCGTTCAATTGTTCCGGTTCCTTTGGTTGAGCCGTATCGATTGTTTCCTCCGAACACTACTTTTAGACCTTCGATAGTTTTCAATTTTACAAGACTAGATTTGTTCCCTGTCATGTGTCGGGAACATCCGCTATCGATGTACCAATCTTCCTGTAAATAATTCAAACATTTTTAGGTACCCAGTTAACTTGGGTCCTTGGGTGTTAGTTATTTTTGGTATCCAAATCCACCTTGTTCTTACGGAACCAAGAATAGGTGACTTGTAACTATTATTAACCTTATAGTCATAACTAATTTTTGAAAACATTTTCGGTGCCGGTTTTTGAAAATTTAATCTACTTTTTGGCACTTGGGAAGCATACTGCTTAAATTTATGAAAGGAATTAAACCTTGACTTTGACCATGGTTTAATTTCTCCAACCAATCTTGCTCAGAAGGGTAAAACCTTCCTTCACCATACTTAGGAAATCTTCCCATTTTCCTAATTGGGTTTCGTGCACTAGACTCATTGGAATATTTCCTTTTAGGAACAAAATCTTGCCTTTTATATGACTGACTAGGCGAAATAATTTGTTTATTAGGCTTCGGCCTAGCAGTACATCTTTTGGCATTAATTTGGTAACCAATTCCTTGTCTCACTATGCTATCTTGACCCTTAACAAATTTTACTACTTGAACTTTATTATTTAAAGTGGTAGTAGAGTTAGTCAATTTTTCATAGGTTTGAGAACATGACGGATTGTAGCCGAGTCCAGCTTTATCATTTGGTGATTTTTGCATATTTACCATTTTGTCCATTATTTTAGACGAATGAGTAAATGATGCAATAACCTCTCTTAAGTTATGTTCTCGAACTTCCCTTGATTTACACTCTTCTTGAAGTCGAATAATTTCGGCGTTCAAGTTTCTCACTTCAAGTAGAGCATTTGCAATTTTTCATTTATTTCCTCTTTTTCAAGAGTCAAAGAATTATTGCGCTCTTCGATTTGAGAATAAGTGTCCATAAAGGTTTGACAATCTCTCATTAAGTGAAAGATGGACTCTCTAGTAAATGAAGTACTTGCAGAATCAAAAGATTTAGATGTTACCTCATCTTCCTCTATTTCGTGTGCCATCAAGCAAAAGTTTTGCTAGGATGATTCACTTGAAAGATCCATGCAGAATAGAGCATTGTCATCTTTTGAGGTGTCACTCTCATTACTTGATGACTCATCAGACTCACTAGTTTCAAGTGGGTCACTAATTAGTGTTTTCCTTTTGCGCTTTTTGAATTTCCTTTATTTTGGCTTGCTTTCTTCATGAGCATTATCAAATTGATTTTTGCTCACTTTTGGATAAGGACATTCTGCCATAAAGTGTCCAGGTTTTCTACAGTTGTAGCACAAATTTGCGTTTCCTTATGGGATTTCTTTTCTTGGTTTTCTAGACGTGCTTGCTTGAGGAAATTTCTTGGAGTTGCTTTTCTTCATAAACTTTTTAAATTTCCTAACAAACAACGCAAAGTTTTCGTCAGATAATAATTCACTATTTTTTACTGACCTTGATGTGGACGGTTGTTCGACGACAAGTGCGGTATTTCTTTCTTCGCGTTCTTCTTCCGTCCTTGCTTTCATTTCGAACTCATAGGCCTTTAGATCACTAAAAAGTTTGTCGGTTGACACTGTTTTTAGATCCCTATGATCTCTCATGGCCGTGACCTTCATATCCCAACTAGAAGGTAGTCCAAGTAGGATTTTGAGTGATATTTCCTTCTGATCGATCTTTTTGCCTAGATCAATAATTTCTCCCAGGATTTTAATAAATCTTGCTTCCATATCTGCAATAGTTTCACCACTTAGCATTTTGAAATCTTCAAATTTCTTTAATGCTATGGTAAGCTTATTTTCCTTCTCTTGTTCATCTCCTTCGCCAATCTTGATAAAAACTTCCCAAACATCTTTCGCCGTTTTGCATTTTCGAACTTTTAGGAATGTTGCGTCATTAATGGCTTTGAACAAAATATCCTTGACAATATTATCCAAGTTATTTCGTGTTCTATCTTCAGTACCCCATTCTTCTTTGGGTTTAGAGATGTATTGCGGTGTGGTGCTAGTTTGTTCGGCTACGGGATTTATTTTCAAAATTTTGATTGGACCGTCGGTAATCACTTTCCACATTTCATCATGTAAAGCTGATAAATGAACCTGCATGCGAATTTTTCAATCATCAAATTTATCTAATGAGAATAACAAATTTGGAGCTAAGTCTCTCTTCATTTTGAAGCTTTGAGATCTGTCTAGCAGTCAAAATTTGACTCAAATAGACAACCACTCTGATACCACTTGTTGGTCTCGATAGGATGGAAAAAGTCTAGAGGGAGAGGGGTGTAAATAGACTTTTCAAACAATTCAAAATATTATAACACTTTAACAGAAATAATTCAAGTGAATAAATCCAACTTGAATTGCACAGTATGAAGTTTGGTGCACATGAATACGTGGGATAATGCAAACCCTGATGTGTAATCTCACTTACACGTATGAAATGGGTTGTGAAAGATGTAGCAAGATAGAAAGGATATGTCAGAATGATAAGGATATATCTTACATGCAAAAAGTAGTTTCACACAAACCTATATGATAAGATAAATGTGAGATGAAAAGTAAATGGCTAGCTTAGATCAGTTTGCAAAAAATAAATCTAATGCAAGTAAAGTAAAGAGACAAAGAGATTTATAGTGGTTCGGAGATGGTGTAATTCTCCTACTCCACTTCTTTCTTTAACTCCAAAGAAGGTTTCCACTATCTTTAATAACCCAGATACAATAGTGAAACTCCAAGTGCTACACAAGCACTTCACCGAGTGTTTTGCACAAAGCTACACTCCAACCCGAACGTCTCACACAAAGCTACGTTCCCGAGCGTCTCGCACACAGCTACGCTCCTACAACCAAGTGTCTCACACAAAGCTACACTTAGTCCTCCGAGTGTCTCGCACAAAGCTACACTCCCGAGTTTCTCGCACAAAGCTACACTCAATTTTCTACACTCAGTAGAAATGGGTTTTTACAAAGAAAATATTTTTCTTCTCTCTTCTCAGACTTGTATTTTCACGTTTGTAGCTCAAGAACTTGTGTTTCCCGATTGTATGCGTATTCACCAGTTATGCACAAGTTCATACACAAGTTCATATCTTCATCTTCAAGTCTGTTTCCTTTTATAACTTGAAAAAGTTATATGCCCGTTGTGAAATTCAAACTTGAATATTCACTTGATTTGATAGCTCTTCTAGCTTGATTTGCAGTAATAAATGTCATTGGTAGGCTTTGTCAGATGAATTTGAATTTTTCTTGCTTATCCCTTCAAAAGTCTTCCAATAATCTGACAAGTCTGGGACTTGTAACTTGTAGCCTCCAATTTTGACTTCATGCACCTTCAGGTAGTGTGAACATTTGACTTGTTCACTTTTGATTTTGACAAATCAAACACTTCTTTTCAATAATTCACTCCGTGACTCTTGCTTGAGCTATAAATAATTTCCACCGAAAAAATCCTTGACTTTTTCGTAAATTAAATCAGCTCCACGTAGAAAGTATTTGATTTTCCTCCTTTGAATTTCTTCTCGCTGGTGCATTCAATTTCTTTCCAGATTCGGAAGTCATCCTCATCATAAATTGGATTGAGGTCATCCTGTTTCCTAATTTGGAAGTAGTCTTCATCCTGATTTGGAATTGAGGTCATCCTCATCCTGATTTTGTTTCTATTTTTAGAAAGTCAGCCTCTTATCCTTCAATTGATTGAAGTCATCCTCTTCTCGATTGAATGTCATCCTCTTCTCGATTTAAATGTCATCCTCTCCAATCTTGCAATGTCAACCTCATCCTCCTTAATGTCATCCTCTCGAATTCAATGTCATCATGATCAAATTGATTCGAGATCCATCCTGATTTCAATTAATTGAGGTCATCCTGATTGAAGTCATCTTGATCGAAGTCAACCTGATTGAGGTTATCCTGATTTGAGCTGTCAACCTCTTCCTTAAAATTGATTTTTGAGAGAACTCATTCAATTTTGACTTCTTCAATTTTGAATTTGTGCTAGCCATTCTCTTCCTTGATAAATTAATTCTTCCAAAAGAATTAATTCGAGGCTTGAACTCGTGACTTTGGCTTCGAAGATGATTCCGGTGCTCGATCATTTTTCCAGTTCTTCTATTTTTATTTAGTGGAAGCAAACGACTTACAAGTATAAAATAATTTTATACTCTATTATAAGTTTCAAATAGTCGTTGCTAAATTTGACTTAGGCTTTGACTTGGACATAAAATGTTGTTAGACTCAAAATAAAATTGGGGGTCTAAAATACATATTTGGTTCATCAAAACAATTTCACTATATTCCTAACAATTTTAATCTAGAATTGTATTGTGAATAGGAACGTCGTGAAGAATATATTTTATTTAGGAATTGTATTACCATATTTCAATGTACAATTGTGTTATGAATATAAATTGTATTACCATATTTTACAATATTACGCAAACCTTAATAGTATAGGAGTTCTTTGGGCGGGAAGTTAAAGTTGAGGATTTTGTTTTTATAGATAGTATATATAGGTTGCATTGCAGGGAAATATATGTACTATATTATTACGATTAGTAATTTTAATCTAGAATTGTATTATGAATAGGAACGTCGTGAAGAATATATTTTATTAGGAATTGTATTACCATATTTTAATGCACAATTATATTACGAATAGGAATTGTATTACCATATTTTACGATATTACGCAAACCTTAATAGTATAGGGTTTTGAAAAGAAGGTAATCCTATTAGTACTTTACACATTTTTGTGTAGGGTTTTGAATCAACACATTTTTGTCCACATGACGTCAAACCACACATTTAAAGCAATGACTCTCATAAGCACCTAATGCAATCTGGTCACCTGCCCTAGAACTCTTAAAATCTTCGCGGCTACATACCAAGTTCTGCATGAAAATCACACCATCCCTACTTTTCTTAATCGTGCTCTGCCTAACATCGAGCCCCACCACCCCATCGTAATGCTGATAGGTTTGCACCCCATCTTCCAATGTCTGGAAACCATGGCCACAAAAACCTTGATTGCATGAACACAGTCCGGGGACCAATAATTTGTTTTACCGGGCGACACCTTGAAATGACAACGACTCGCGACATTCAGCTGTGACTCCGATCCCCACCTATATCCAGCATAATATATATAACAAACAACACACCAAGATTCGAGTTCAAAACAACCACAAACAAGACAATATAAAGGAAGAAAAATTTCAAGATCAACGCCAATGAGAAAACCAACATCATCGAAAAAACCCTCAAATGATTGTAACACCACGTTGACACAAAGACAAATGCACTATCACGTACCGTATTGCAATACATGTGTGGGTAAAATCTACTGCTCTGCACACCGTGTTAGCGCAGCTCCTAGTATACCCACGCGGTCACACACGCCGTTCCAATGCAACCTAACATATCGTTGATACGCACAATGCACCACTGCCCAACACCCTCAACAATTTACCCAGGCATTGCACCAGTAGATGAAGCACTTTCATATAAACATTATGTAAGACTTTTCCCTAATACAATATATATTATATATTGTGGGTCTTAATAATATGGTGTAAGTGAACTAGGCCCATTAAGCTATAGGTTGGATTGGACATCTAGGTTTAGTCCAATCCACCATATGCCTATATAAGCCTGCATTGATGGGATGCAGGATAGACAATGACATAGTACCTACAGACATGGTACTCATACTGCTCATAAAATACCAGTACATCATCTAGGGTTCTAAGTCAAGTACGAGCTAAAGATAGCTTACGGCCTACCATTCAAGAGGTGTTTCGCTTCCGCTACTACGAGCAGTCCAGGCTATACGATTAAGAGCTACGGTTAGAGGTTAGTACGATCCTGTTTATTGCATATTATGGTATTATGTAATAAATTAATACTTATAGTTGGTATCAGTGTCAAATAATCTCTGTCTAGTTCTTTAATTTGCAATAATATTTGGATATGTTCTATACGCTATTGTATAATTGAGAAAAACATTATGTGCATATGTTTATTGCAATTAAAGCTTTGTTTATTGACTGCTGGGAAATATTTTTTTGGCCTTAAGCAAAATTATAATTTCTTTTAGTTTTGGAATTATTCTGTTATGAAGTATGAAATTATGATTGCCTTGAATATGGAATTTTACTTATTGTTTGAATTTTTTTTTTTGCTACGAGAATCGCCGATCGCTGGTTACGGTATCCATTTTGACGGTAACAACGGCAATGTGGCTTCGACGGAGGTTGTCAATCATGCAAAATTCCGTCGCAAATCGCGTTTGCGACGAAATTTTACATTTTAGCGACGGAACCCATTCCGTAGTCTCCAGGCTTGTCGTATTTCATTTCACGACAGAAATAATCCGTCGCGAGTGGTGGCAACGAAAAATGGCAACATAATTTTTCGTTGCAAAGTTGGCGACATAAATCATTCTGTCGCGAGTCCGTCGCTATTTTGGTAACGGAAATGTTTTCTTTCGTCGCCATGGAGTGAAAAAATATTCCATCGCAAAACTCATATTCTGTCACATATTTCTATCATGAAATATAACGACAGAAATAATTGTCGTCGCGATTCCGTCGTTACCTTTTCCGTTGCTAATTTCGTCTTCCGTCACAAAATTCTGTCGTAAGAAAATAACGAAACAAAGTGTTATCGCGATTCCATCGCTAGATATTTTGTCGCAAAGTTTGTTTACCGTCACAGAATTTCGTTGTGCCTAACATCGCAACGTAGTTAATTTTCGTTGCTGATTCCACCGCCGTAGCACGACAAACATGTAGGGCGTCGCATTTTTTGTCGCCAACGTGTCAACATATTGGTGACGAAATTGATTTCGTCATCCCATTCTATAGCAAAAATAAACTTTACTTCAAAATTTGAATATTTTTGCGACGGAAAAAATACCTATCGCAATTTCCGTTGTCAGCCTTTGTCGTCAATTCCTTGGTGTAAAGATAACATGGGAATATTTTTCACTTTGCGCCAAATATCACAATGGAATTTATTCTCGTCGCCAATTCTATCGCAAAACCGCGACAGAACAATTGGTCGTAGCCTTTTCTATCGCCATTGTGGTGACAGAACTTAATTCTATTGCAAAATTCGTTACAAAAATGTTGGCGCCAAAATTTATTGGTTTTTTTCTCACTTTGCGCCAAAAATCGCTACGAATTTGAATTCTGTCACCATTTCCAACGCACAATCGCGAGGGAACACATTCCTTCGCAAGAACCGTCGCGAATCGACAACGTATTACGTTCCGTCGCGATTCGTGGTTTTTCTTGTAGTGTACAGTGGAAAAAGAGAAGAAGTCTTCGTCCTCGTTCAGGCGGCGCCTTCCATGGAAACTAATGGAGCAATGTCCACCGGCTATGACGCATTCGGCAGCAAGCTTTGGCTTTGTAGCGAGCTGAGGTGGCAAGGCGACGACAAGGCTGGGCTCCGACAACGTCCGGCTTCATCCCCTCCTTCAGGCGGCTACTGCTGGGTTTTTGCCACTTTAAGAGGTTGAAGCGAGATGGCAGACGATGGTGTTTGGTGCTTCAGGCTGTCGTCGGCGTTAGTCACTGCCCCTCAAGATTTAGTCGACGACGAGATTTAGGCAACGTCAACACGACATGGTTTCGTTGGCGGCGGGCGAGCGACGGTGGCTGCAACCAGCGCCATTAGGCGCTGCGTGTGAAGCTTTGCCGTGTAGGAATGCGGCGGAGCTGGGCTCATGGTGGCGAATGAGTGCTGGTTTTTCTCCGTTGCCGCCGTCGCTGCTTCTTCCCTGCTTCTTCATCGACGATGTTACTGGATGTCCGGTGGCTTCACAATAGCTACGCGAAGAAGAAGGAAGGGAGATGCGTTGGTAATTTTCTATTAAAATGCAATTTGCCTATATTTCACCTTTTATTTTACCTATTAAATATTTTCCTTATTTTATTACAAATTAATTTTGGTAAATGATAATTATTTGGTTTAATATTACCTTAATTAATTTGTATATCATTTTTTTTGGCAAAAAAATAAGGTAATTATATAGTAATATTATACATATTAATTTTGGTAAATGGTAATTATTTGGTTTAATATTGCCATATTAATATTACCTTGATTAATATTGTATATTATTTTGGCACTGGTAAATAACGTATGGTAATTGCTCATTATTTTTGAAATATTAATGCCCTTTTAGTCTCCTCTTAATTTTGGCATTAAATTCATAATTAAATTATTATTCAATTTCGAGCAAATATGAAGTATTGATTTTGCTATTTGAATTTAAATTTAATTTCGGGTTCATATTAAATTGCCTAAATTATTGCAATTTATTTAGGATATATGTGTTAATAATATATTAATTTGTAAATCCAAGTATGCAATGTATATTTATAATTATTTTGTTACTATAATTATTATATATTTATAAAAGCATGCATTAGGATTGGATTTAACATATTATTAACTTATAATAGTATCATTCAATTTTGGATCCTTAGGTCAATTTAGGGCATTATGACCTATTAAGAAAGCTTGTTTGATTTCCCAATTAATTTGGGCATATTTTAGTTCAATTTCTCACTTGGATTTTAAACACTATTTTTGAACAAGCTATTAGGGACCTATCTTGGGTCATTAAAGTATGGATCCACCTTTATTTGTGTGATATATATTTAAATGGTAATAATAGCTATTTATTAGACTTATAACATGTTTATTATGGTAATAATATTGATTATTATGCATAACATGTTTATTAAGTCTTAATTATTACTGACTGCCATATTTTGTTAATGGTATTCATTGTTGGTAATAATATTAAGCTTGGATGTATTTTAGTACTAGATCATTTTTCAACCATAAATATAGTTCTTTTGGGTCATTAAGAATTACACGCCTAATTTGAGCAATTAAGTGTTATAATTATTTGTTTTGGGTCTATTTATGAGTCATTAAGGGTTTAAGAATTATAATTATTATTTTTGGCCATTAAGAATTATGACTATTATTTAAGTTGATATATTAATAGTTTTCAGGGGCTAATAATAATATTAATTCCTTTAATAATAGTAAGCAATATAGTTAGTATATTGCTCTTAGAATGGTAATTTGATTATTACCTTAATTTTAGACCTCCTAAAAGACATTATTGTCTTGATTAATTATTATGTGGTGATATGAAATTGGCATTAGGCATCCCCTTAA
>CM008334.1:33377278-33390291 GCA_002525835.2 Ipomoea batatas | reverse complement strand
GCAATTAGGATTTGTGAGATTTTGATTTACAAATTTGATTTTGATTTGTAAATTCAGTTTATTTTCCATAAATTTGATCTTTATGCATTAAAACATTTTATCATGGGCTTAAAGTTTGAAAATTTTAAAGTTTGAAATTTAAAAGTATATACCCATTATGTCATTATTAAAAAAAATGTTGGTTCTCTTTGGTTTAGACTCATATTAGCATTTGGACATTAATTTTATACTTTGAAAACTCATATTAAAATTGTTTTAAGTTATACAATTTGTTTGGAATATATGAGTTTAATTTTTAATTATATGCATACTTGTCCTAAGCATAATATTTTTTTTTTAAATTATGCAATATTTTTTTATTTAGCAATGCATAAATTTACGATGAAATTATATTAGTTCCTAATTAAGTTGGACTTATGCATAAACTTTAGTTACGGTAGTGCCTGAACTAAGCACATTTGGTCCGTTGATTTAGTTCACCCATTTAAGCTTTAACCATAGGTAGACCATGCAATTTTGGTGTATACCCTCCAAATTTTAGGTTTATACCCCCAAACAGGTATACATTGAGTGCATATGAATTGATGAGGCATAATAGTTTTATGGCCATGACTTAAGAACATCTTGTGCCACTAGTCCCCTTAAATATCATATATTTGGATTTTCCCATCACCATCTGGTATAATCTGTTTGTTTCCACTTCTTGTGCTTTGTATTGTGTATATAATTGCTTCCTGATGTCAATAATATTTGTCTTTTTCTGAGTTCCTACATGGTATCAAAGCCATCACTCTAGCGAGAAATATTATCTTAAATTTTTTTTTCCTCTTCTTGTCACGCTTCCCAACTCATTGCAACACAAACTATGGCGGTTGTTCCCCAAAATGCGGTTGTTCTTATTCACGCCACAACGCATTTTCCCATTCGTCTAACCTCCTCCAATTTCTTAATTTGGAAAAAGCAGGTTGAATCTACGCTAATTGGTTTAGATCTCGTGGGCTACATCACCGGCTCGGTTGTGGCCCCGGCTCGCTACACTGATCAAGCACAAACTGTGGCTAACCCGGATTACGCCACATGGCTTCGTCAGGATAATATTATCCTAAGTGCCCTCTTAGGAAGCCTTTCCGATACTCTACAACCCGTGATTGCTTCTGCTAATTCCGCCCGCGATGCCTGGGTCCGGCTTTCCTCAAGCTGTGCTGTGGCCTCTAGGGGGCGCATTGTTTCTCTTAAATCCAGGCTTGCGAAAAATCCACAGGCCAATCGCTCAATCGCGACATTCATGAGAGACATGCGAGCCATTGCAGACAATCTCGCTCTTGCTCAACATCCAGTTGCGGAAGAAGACTTGGTTGTTCACATTTTCACTCAACTGGATGAAGCCTACGATGTTACTGTAGGTGCTCTGCGTGTATGCACTAAACCACTCACGTTCGATGAACTCCATGATATCCTCAGCGACGTTAAAAGGACACTGAAGGTTGGGGATGTCGCCTCTCCAGTCCATAGGCCCACCGCTCAATTAACTTAGAGGCGGTCTAATGGGCAGGCTGATCACAACCCGACCAATCGTCGTGGCCGAGGCGGACCCAATGGATGAGCTGACCAAACTCGTTCTTTGTCCGGCAAACCAGAGCGTTTTTGCAACTATTGTCAATTCCCTGGTCATGATGCTCGCTTTTGTCGGAAAATAGCCAGGTTTCTTAAAGATAACAATATATCGATGGTGGATCGTACTCAGGCTTCCCTCCCCTCCCCTTCGATTCACTCCACCGCCACCACGCCGCCGGCTACCCAACCATGGCTGAAGGATTCCGGGGCCTCGCATCATACCGTTACTGATACCGGATCACTACAAGCATTCTCCGACTATACTTGCCCTGACGAGATTGTGCTAGGCGATGGTAAGTCTCTCAAAATTTCACACACTGGGTCTACCTCTCTTCCTACCTCAGTGTCTACTTGGTCTTTTGTCCTCTCAGATGTGCTTTGTGCCCCTAGTTTAAACAAAAACCTAGTTTCAGTTTCAAAATTATGCAAAGCTAACTCAGTTTTTGTTGAATTTTTTGACACTCATTTTGTTGTCAAGGATCGAATGTCGGGCACCCCTCTCTTGCAAGGTCCGGAAGAGAATGACGTCTACATGTTCCCGGTCTCGCCATTGCAAGTGCATGCAACCTCAGTCTCGTCCATCCCAATTTTACATCATCAATTCGGCCATCCTAGTCACCGTGTTTTAGCTTCCATTCTTCGTGCCAATAATGTTCGTTTTAGTCCACAGGAACTTAAAGTTTTCTCTTGTACCTCCTGTCAAGTCCATAAGAGCCATAAATTACCTTTTGCCTTTAATTCTCTGTCCAGCACTAGACCTTTAGAACTTATTTACACTGATGTTTGGTGCTCTCCAATTCATTCTATAGATGGTTACAAATATTATGTTCACTTTGTTGATCATTTTTCCAAATATATGTGGCTGTTCCCAATCAAATTTAAATCGGATGTCCATCGTGTCTTTCTCCAATTCAAAACTATGGTCGAAAATTATTTTGGCTGTAAAATAATTTCTATGTTTTCTGACAACGGAGGAGAATACGTTAAGTTAATTCCAATCTTTAATAGGTTAGGAGTGTCTCATTTTACATACCCCCCTCATACGCCTGAACATAATGGTTCGGCCGAACGGCGTCATAGGCACATTGTTGAGACAGGCATGGCGTTGCTCTACCATGCTTCCATGCCGACGGCCTATTGGTCGTTTGGGTTTCAAACTGCTGTCTATCTAATTAATCGTATGCCCACTGTGGTTCTGCGAAACTCTACACCCTATGAAATACTTTTTTCGTGAACTACCCAACTATAACAAGATTAAGCCATTTGGGTGTCGTTGTTTTCCATGGCTTAAGCCATATTTCCCCACAAAATTGAGTCTCAAGTCCCTGCATCAGTTGCGAGTCCGTTACCGTCGGCCTCTTCTCAGCCTACCTCCAGTAATTCGTCGCCTAGCACTCCCTCTACAGCGAGCTCAGAACCAGTCGAGGTGCCTATTCCTGATCCTGTGGGTGACGTCTCGGCAGGTGTGGACTCCTTGCCTTCGTAAGCGTCACACACGTCTGAGTCAGGTGCTACAGTCTCCACTCAGCCTGCCGACGACTCAGGTTCTCTCCCGGCTGGCAGTGGTCCTTCTTTTGGTAATTCTGCAGGTCTTCAGGTGGATGACTCCTCGGTGGGCTCTGTTGTTAGTGTGCCGGACTCGATTGCAGCTTCTCGGCTTAATCAGAAGCTGATTTTGTGAATGTGACTTCCCTGCACCCTGTGGAGCCATCGGTGGAGCCTCACTCTGTTTCCCAAGCTCTGAGGAGTAGTCTCTGGAGGGATGCTATGGCTGCTGAGTATGATGCTTTGGTGCGTAATTCCACGTGGCAGTTGGTGCCTCGGCCGAAGCAGTCCGTGGTAGGTTGTAAATGGGTTTTCCGGGTGAAGAGGATGCCGGATGGCACGGTTGACAGGTATAAAGCGCGCTTGGTTGCTAAGGGTTTTCTCCAAGAACCTGGTAGGGACTATTTTGAAACTTTTAGTCCTGTAGTGAAACCGGTCACCATTCGGGTGATAGTACCTATTGCACTATCCCGGGGCTGGTTACTGTGCCAGCTTGATATTAACAATGCTTTCCTGAATGGTACTCTCTTTGAAGAGGTTTACATGGAACAACCTGCTGGTTTTGTGGATGGTGATTTTCCGGGTCAAGTGTGTAAGCTTTGTAAGGCCATCTATGGTTTGAAATAGGCCCCTCGAGCCTGGTACTTGGAGCTTTCCAGGTTCTTGGTCTCGTTTGGTTCCAAACGCTCGGTGGCCGATTCCTCGTTGTTTGTTTACTGCTCTGACGATGTGCTTTTATACTTTTTGGTCTATGTGGATTGTAAGTGTACAAATGATACACGATCCTGTTGTTATTGGCTACATTATTTGTCAAAAATACACTTAGCCTATATCTAGGTTTTATTAGTTTTTTGGACCGTAAGTCAGTATGTCCACCAGTGCTAAAGAGGAAGCTGTGCCAGCGGATGCTGTCTCAGACTGCAAGGAATTAGTCCACCAATTCAAATTGTGTGGCTAACAGAATTTTAAGGATTGTGGCTCTCTTTTATTCAAGGAGATTTTCAGATCTAAAATTGTGAAGGTTGTTAAAGGATGCTACTCAATATAAAGGAAGGCACTTGAAGCTCTAATATTCACCTTTCCACACAATACAAGTTGAGAGCTTTCACACGTGAATATTAAGAAGATCATTTGAAGATTTAATGAAGTTTTACTACTGTCTCTGATGCTGTCGTTGATGCTGAGTCAAGATGAAGAATTGAAGAATTCTTGGCTTGCAGTTTTGTCAATTCAAAAGTAGATGTTGAAGGTTGTATGTTGGTTTTGAACCATTGTAGGTTTGGGTTGTATTCCAACGTTTGTAAACCTTGGTGCATCTAGTGGATTGGGCAAAAGCTGAGTAGCCCCGCAGATGTAGGAGTGATAGCTCCGAACTGCGTGATCAATTCCTGTGTCCGGGTTCTCTTTCTTTACTTGCGTTTTTATTTCTTGTTTGGCTTTTAGTTTATCTAATCTGGACTAATACCTATAAAAACGTTAAATAATCCCTGAACCCATAAAGTATTGCATTCAAGATCCACGAAGTTATTTCAATTGGTTTTAGAGCACGGGGACTTAATTTATTAGTCTACCGATCTGGCGATCTCGTGTTTCTTGAACTCAATTCTTTGTTGTCTTTTCGTTGTTTTATTTTCGGTTCTCGCTGTTTTTTGTTCTGTCTCACCGTGTGTTGAGTGTCTCAGAATGAATAAATCACCCCCCGAACTAAATGGTGTCAACTACCCATACTGGAAAGCTCGGACAAGAATGCATCTAAAAGCTTTAGGCGATCGCATCTGGACAGCTGTCCTAACTGGTTGGGAACATCCCAAAAAGGAGGGTGCAACAGAAAATGATCCCAAAGTGCTTAAACCAGAAATTGAATGGGATGCAGCTGAAAGGACCTCTGCGGCTTATAATCATAAAGCTTTAGATACTATTTACTCACTAATGCTTGAAAGTCAATTTACTTTAGTTGCAGGTTGTGAATCTGCAAAAGAAGCATGGGATATATTGGAAACTACCTATGAAGGTACTGACTCAGTAAGACAATCTAAGTTACAGCTGGTTCATTCAGATTTTGAAGATCTAAGAATGAATGAAAACGAAAATATTACGAGCTTCAACGAACGTGTTCAAGAATTGGCAAATCGAGCTGCTGTGTTAGGCGAACCATTTCCACAACAAAAATTGGTCAAGAAAGTCTTGCGGTCTCTACCACCGCGTTTTCGAATGAAGGTAACCGCTATCCAGGAAAACGCAGGTTGGGAAGATAAAACTCTTGCAGCGTTGATGGGAAGTCTTAAGACCTACGAAATGGAGATTCTGACCGATCATACAAAGAAGGAGAAATCCGTTGCTTTCAACGCTGAAGGACAAGACTTCGACTTGCCTGATACAGATGAGCTTTCTGATGATCCTGTTGGTTTATTATCTAAACATTTTTCTAAAATTTTGAAACAGGTCAAGCAAAAGAATTACACACAAAATAATAGGGTGCAAAATCAGAAAGGAAACAACTCGAGTAGCTCAAAAGGTGTGACAAACTCTGGAGGATCAACATCAAGATCATCTGGCTCACGCACTGCTAAATCTAAAGACAAAGTGAACAAGGGCATCCGATGCTATGAATGCGAAGGATTTGGACATGTTCAGGCCGAGTGTGCAACATACTTACGAAGAAAGAAGTCCATGCCGGCCCTAACCTGGAGCGATGATGAACCTGAATCAGAAGCTGCTGGTTCAGACTCTGACGAAATTTCTGGAAATTTTGTGGCCTTCACCGCAATAGCTGACGTTGATCCTGACACAGAAGAGCTCGCTGGTTCAGACAGTGGAGAATATAATTCAGCTGAAGATCGCGAGTTGCCTCCTGTGTCTTATGAATTAGAATACAAAAAGTTATACTCCAGATGGGAGGCTTTATTTAAAGTGCATCATTCTTTGTCTAGTAAAATTGTTGTATTAGAAGATGCTAAGATGGTGTACAAAAACCAAGCTTCTGAAAAAGATATCCTACTGAAGGCTAGTCTTGAACGTGAGGAAAAGCTACAACAGGAGCTGGACACGCTCAAACGACGTATCAAGATGATGGACACCACATCCACCCTTGATGAAATACTTGATTCAGGAAGACAAACTTCTACAAAATTTGGGCTTGGTTTCTCCGGTGGGAAGAACAAAGATACTGTGTTTGTGAGAAGTTCTGAACCAGTTCATAACACGCCAAAAACAAACCCAGCTCAACAAGGCAATATGACAGCATCTAAACCAGTGTATGACACGCCTGAATCAAGCTCAGCTTCACAACGCTGTGTGACAGAATCTGGATCATATCGTGTCTTTTCCAAACCCAATACATCTAGACGTGGCTATGCTAATGTATGGTATCCAAATTTTCATCGCATGAGATATAATCCTATTTGTCATTATTGCAGGATGCGCGGGCACACCAGACCTGAATGCTACTATTTCTACAAGGATCAAAGGGTCGAGAAGTACATTCACAAGCGCATTGCACCATTTGTAAAACAAGTTTGGGTCTGGAAAGCGGATTTTATAACCCAGAAAATACCAAATGCACCGCAATGGAAAAGTGGTACTCAAGAACTAGTGGAAGGTGTAGAGAATCTGGAAATTCAAGATTGAAGGGTTAACTTTGAAATAAACCAGGTATGTTAATTTTTTAAATAAATTATTTTATCACTAATATTTTTTTTTTCTCTTTTAGTGTTCTATTTTCAGGGATAAATAATGGTTGATCTACCTTCTTTTCCCTTGGCCGAAAATATCCAAGTATCCTAAACTTTATAATATTCCTTTTTATCCTAAATCTTCTACCTTCTTATCCTAAAAGATCTCAAAATCTTGTTGGATTAAATCCCATCTACTCTCACGCTTCCCAATGCATATTAAAAGTCCAACTTTTGCACAAAACATCACTTTTCCCGTTTCTTCTTCGAGAACATACCCGATCGGATTCCCCCATATCCCAAAGCCGAAAATTCAAAGTTCTTATCCCATGGCTTCAAGCTCAAATCCTCAAATAGACACCAACCCGTTCCTAATCTTCAAAGCTACGGATGAAAGGAACTCTCTATTTCGTTTAATCCTCACAAATTCCTTAAATCTCTCACCCTCTTGCAAAGAACGGGTCTTGGCAACACTTGTACAAAATCAAGAGCTTTTGGATGATCTATCTACGAAGGAGTCCCGGAATCTACTGGCATTGGCTCAAGGAATCCGTGCTACGCCATGGCCGATTAAAGAAAGTGATGATGAGGTCAATGAGGCATAACTTCAGGCAGCATTGGAGGCTTCGAAAAAGTATGATAATGTGGTATCTTTCTCTGTTTCCTCTAGTTCTGGCACTGTCTCGTTGCCTGTTTCAGTTTCGCCCTCTTTAGTTTCTTCGTTGCCTAGTGCTGTAGTTTGTTCTAATATGCCTAGCTCTTTGTGTGTTACATTTGTGGCTGCTTCTATTTGTCCTTTAAATGTGCCTTCTATGGTTAACTCTGATATAGTGCATCTACATGCTGTTTTACCATCTGTTTTACCTGATTCTGTGCTATCTACTGATTCGGTAGTGGCTACTGGCTCTGTTTCTGTCTCTGTTCCAGCATGCTCTGTTTCTGGCTCTGCTTCTGACTCTGTTTTAGGAAGGTCTAGGCCCGAGCAAGTCACAATTCCTGATGATTCTACGTTTAATATACGTGATATTGCATTATATGTTGACTTGCCTGCTGCATTTCCTGTCTCAAAATCTGATGATGTTTCGGTCACTGTTGCTACATGTCCTTTGCCTGTGTCTGAGTCAGTCCCTGTTCCAGCTTCATCTGGTTCAGCTCCTTTGTCTGCCAGTACTACCGAATTACTATCTGATTTAATATCAAAATTGCCTGTACCTTGCTCTGCTTTGCCTGTGTCTGTGCCTCTTATACAGGTTCCTATTGAACAATCAACTCAAAAAGCCAAAAAGAAAGTTTCTGGGAAAAGGAAACTAGATGATACAAGTGATGTGATCATAGTTGGAGAAAAGCGAAAAAGGAAAAGCCTATGACCACTCCTACTTCAAGAATGACTCGGTGCAAATCTGCCTTTGGATCTGTTGATGCTGCTGCCTCTGTTATTTCTATTATCGACCCTACCTCACCACCCGCAAGCATCAAGATTGAGAAGTTCAAGCCGATCTTGCGTGATTCATCCTTGATTAGGGAGTGGACTACTCATAGCTCTCGTGGTGTGTTGCTTCATAAGGAGATTGATGTCGATGACATTATGCGCCACTGCAATATCATTCTTTTGTTGAAAGATCAAGATTTGCTTCAAACGGTTCAGAATGTGGGTCCTTGTTCTGATTGGTTGACTGCTGAGTTCTACTCTAATCTGTCTGCTGATTCCACGTCTCAAGAGTCTACTTTGTTTCACAAGGCATATGTTCGTGGCAAGTGGTATGATTTCAGTCCAGAAATCATCAACAAGTTCTACAATCGGGCTGCTCTATCTGACAGGTGTAATCCAGGCTTAGACACTCTAGCTACTACTTTGACACACAACAAGCTCACTGCCTGGCCTAAAGGGAATTTATCTTCTCAACAGTTGACTGCCGTATATTCTGTTCTGTTTCGTCTAGCCATGAGCAACTGGCTGCCTACAGTCTCCAAAAGTTCTGTTTCGGCAAAGATGGCTCTCTTGCTCTACAAAGTTCGTCACATGGTCAAGTTTGATCTTGGTGAAATAATCTACGGCCACATCATGGATTTTGTTCTTAAGAAGAAGCAGTCAAAGATTCTTCTTCCCTTTCCGAATCTAATCTTTGGAATCTCAAAGCTCAAGGTTTTACTACGTACAAGAATGAGCCGTTGTTGGAAATTCCAAGCCAATACACTGTTGATTCACGGCTTTGCTTGAAAAATCACCATGATGATCGTCCTCAGCTTACAACAGTCCCTGTTCCAATACTCAGTCCAATCCGTGCTGCTGCACATTCTGGCTCATCCTCTGTTCCTCTTCCAAGGGCTACTTCAGCGCTTGACACAGCTGCCATTCCTATGCTACAAGCTCGTGTATCCACACTTATGTATATCAAGAATGCTATTGCCTCTCTCCAAACTGCTGCTGCTGATCTTGAGAAGTCTCATCTTGCTGATATGCGGGAACTCACCTGGTTGGAGCTACTTCAAGCCTCACGTCAAGCTGCTCAAGACCAAGGTCCTGCTCACGAAGTATCAGGCTCGGGTGATGATGAAGATGAGTTTGATTCTGATTAGGTGGTTACCCTTTGTCAATTCTTTGACAAAAAGGGGGAGTGAATAAAGTGAGGGGGAGAAAATCCACTATTTTGTGATGCATCACAATCCACTTTTTGCTGCGGTTCTATGGATAATGGATATATTTATGTGTTTTTGTTGAAATGGTTGAATGGTTGGACAATGGCATTTTATGATGATGAATGATGATGAATGAGTATTATCTCTCTTTGATGGTTGGTTAAGTATGTTTGTTTGGATGACGTGTCTTGGTTCGTCTCATGGACTATCTTGCATTGGTATTTTCTCTGATCTTTTAGTGATATGTGTTTATTCTTTTGGTAGTCATACTTGTTACCAAACTAACTTATGGTTATGGCATGCTAAATAAAATGTTTTATGTTATTTTCTTAAAAATGCCTAAGTTTGTTTGAAGGTGTTTTTTGTCAAATAATTGCCAAAGGGGGAGATTGTAAGTGTACAAATGATACACGGTCCTGTTGTTATTGGCTACATTATTTGTCAAAAATACACTTAGCCTATATCTAGGTTTTATTAGCTTTTTGGACCGTAAGTCAGTATGTCCACCAATGCTAAAGAGGAAGCTGTGCCAGCGGATGCTGTCTCAGACTGCAAGGAATTAGTCCACCAATTCAAATTGTGTGGCTAACAGAATTTTAAGGATTGTGGCTCTCTTTTATTCAAGGAGATTTTCAGATCTAAAATTGTGAAGGTTGTTAAAGGATGCTACTCTATATAAAGGAAGGCACTTGAAGCTCTAATATTCACCTTTCCACCATGGTTGAAAAAATCGCTAGCCGCTCCCTAAGCGCTCGGGGAGCGCCTAGCGCCTAGGACGCCTAGCCGGGGATTAATCGGCGCCTAGGCGTCTGTGTATTTTTTTATTTTATTTTTTATTTTTTAAAGATTTGTTTAAGTATTTTTAATTTTTTAAAGACTAATAATTATAAATTATATAATACTTTAATAGTTAATACTAAAATATTAAATATTAACCTAAGAAATATCTAAAGTTTGTACAATTTAGGATTATTTCGCTCAAAACGATGTTGTTTTGAGTGAAATAACGCATTAAAAAAAAGAATAATAGTTAATCGACCGACTAGAAGGCCTAATCGGTGCCTAGTCGGTCTAGTCGACGCCTAGGCGGTCAGCGCCTAAGCGGCCTAGGCGGTGCTTTGGCGGCCTAGGCGGTGCTTAGGCGGCCTAGGCGGTCGCCTAGTCGGCCAGCCGCCTAGACCACCATTTAATGTGATACGCTAGGCGGTTGACCAGCGCCTAGCGCCTAGGCGGGGATTAATCGGCGCCTAGGCGAGATTTTTGCAACACTGCTTTCCACACAATACAAGTTGAGAGCTTTCACACGTGAATATTAAGAAGATCATTTGAAGATTTAATGAAGTTTTACTACTGTCTCTGATGCTGTCGTTGATGCTGAGTCAAGATGAAGAATTGAAGAATTCTTGGCTTGCAGTTTTGTCAATTCAAAAGTAGATGTTGAAGGTTGTATGTTGGTTTTGAACCATTGTAGGTTTGGGTTGTATTCCAACGTTTGTAAACCTTGGTGCATCTAGTGGATTGGGCAAAAGCTGAGTAGCCCCGCAGATGTAGGAGTGATAGCTCCGAACTGCATGATCAATTCCTGTGTCCGGGTTCTCTTTCTATACTTGTGTTTTTATTTCTTGTTTGGCTTTTAGTTTATCTAATCTGGACTAATACCTATAAAAACGTTAAATAATCCCTGAACCTGTAAAGTATTGCATTCAAGATCCACGAAGTTATTTCATGGATGATATCATCCTTACAGGCAACAGTGATGAATTCTTCCAACGTTTTGTCTTGCGTCTGTCTCACCGGTTTTCTCTCAAGGATCTGGGCCCCTTCACTACTACAAAACATAGTTATTACGGCGGTTATTTTTATACATACACGGCGGTTTTTGAAGCGCCGTGTAGGTGGCCGCCTTGGTAAATAATTACATTCTACGGCAGTTTTAAAAACCGTCGTGTATGATACCTATATACGGCAGTTAAAAAACCGCCGTATAAGCATAAACATACACGCCGTATAAAGGTATTAAATAACACATTCATATACTTTAAACGGCGGTTCCGAGACGGAACCGCTGTATATACAATAGATTAGATGGTAGTTCCATCTCGAAGCCGCCGTGTATATAATAGATTAGACGGCGGTTTAGGTGGGAACCGCCGTCTAATTTCTAATTTTTATTTAAAAAAAATAGATTACACGGCAATTTCCTTGGGAAACTGTCGTGTAATCTCCATTTAAAAAAAAAATTACACTAGCTCAATCTCTTTTTTTATTAAAAAAATAAATAAAAAAATACACCAGTTTTTTACACCAGCTCATTTGATAGCACATAGTCACTAATTCTAGAAACTGATATGATGTTTCTAGTTCTGGATAACTACTTTCTCGCTTATTACGATTGACTTGTCAGAAGCTTCTTGCATTTCAAGGCCACCATCTGTCACAGAATAATAGGAGCCATCACCTGCTCTAGATTCATATGATTCTCCTCATCTCGCTTATCTAGCACAACTGAGCACAAATTTACAAAGTGAAAATTAATAAAACCAAAGATTCAAAAACCAGTGCATGTCAAGGATTTATGCATGTCAGCATGTGTACTGTAATGAAAATCAGTTGTTTGCATTCACTCTATTTACACAGTTATAGAATAAAATTTACATTTAAATACAATGTCAAGGATTTATGCATGTTAGCATGTGCACTGTAATGAAACTAACCAACTGGATAGAATTAGGATGGAGATGCAAATAACAAACAAAGCAAAAGAATAAGACAGTCAAGAAATGCAGGAAGGCATTTCTAAATTGTTTATTGATCAGGAAGCAAGGTTAAGATTTAAGACTGTCCACAAAAACATACTTAGAGAGAAACCATTCATTCCTTCAACTCAACCTCCCTAAATATGTACAAGAAGAAAAATAAAATATATAATAAAAAATTGACACATTAAGAACTTTTTTAAGAACTTCCATAAGCATTAGATTTGTGCTAGTGGTCTTAAGCCAACATTTATTCCATTAGACAACAAAATTTTAAAGTTATCCTTTATTAATAATAGAAACTAAACAAGTCTGAAGCAAGTGAACATAGACTATACTAAACAAAAATAGAGTAATAAATATGAGGAATAAGAATAGCATTTGCTTTACATAAGAAAGAAATTCAACAAAATGCATTTCACTCATAAAGAAAAATATTCTTAAGGTTATGTAAAATATAGCTAAATCTATTGAAATGAAGAAGTAATATGCTGCAGGCTAAACACTGTCAAAAAAGATGGAAGAGATCCTGTTACCTGTTTCTTGGAATTGAGGTCTCTTCATTAGGTAGGCTTAAATTAGCATTATAAGTGTCAGCGTCTTCACTTGGCTACCCGGTTTATCATCAGCATCTGGTGAGTTTGACTGCTTATTACTCTGCCATGAAAAATTATCAAGAAATAGATTTTGAAGCAGTGTGTCGGAGTGAATTATTGATGATTAGCTAGTACTGAGCCTATATGTCATTGGATCAAATGAACCAGCAGGAGGAATAAAAGTTTAACAGACC
>CM008334.1:33357724-33370366 GCA_002525835.2 Ipomoea batatas | reverse complement strand
TCTTTTTCTGAGTTCCTACAAAGGGACAGGCCTGTTGATGAACTACCTCCAGCCACGCCACCACCCAACACCACTGCTACATCGCGCCGGGGAAAAAGGGTCTCAAAGCTGCGACGTAATCCTCCATTGCCGCCACAAGGGAATTGAATAGGGGAGACTTCACGGTCCTAGCTTGCCCGCTGCCTAGCATCGCCCGACCACCACGACGTCATTGCTACTAGCAGGGCTGCCGCCATTGACACCATTGCAGGGTTGCAGCTCGCTTGCCGCCGGTAGGGAATCGAGAGTGATGAGAGACAGAGGCGTAGGAATAAAGAGACAGAGAGGGAGAGACGGATTTAAGAGGTAGGGAGGGTGCCAAAAATGGAAACTTCAATTTATATATATAGGGCTACTAGGGTTGCAATTTTAGGGTTGGGCCATTAAAAAAAAAAGAGCTAAGGTTGGTTGGGTCACTAACGGCAAATTATTGCATGGACCATGGTTCACATAGTTGTGTGGACCAAAAATAAAAAGTACATTATTTTTGTACTGAAGGTACATTATTTTTGTACTGTAGGCTATCAAATAATGTACCTTCAGTACAAAAATAATGTACCCTAAAATAATGTACCTACAATACAAAAATAATGTACCTTCAATACAAAAATAATGTACTTTTTATTTTTGGTCCATACAGCTGTGTGGACCATGGTCCATGCAATAATGATTGGTCACTAACCATAGTCTAACCATAGTCTATAAGACTCATATATGTATAATTACTTGGGCTCTATAATAAATATATTTATAGGTATATTGAGCTAAGGCATTTTCAATCGTTATATCGTGCACCACCCACCCTGGTCCAAAACAACGTCGTTTCGATGTTAGTGGACGCGGACGCGGACGCGAACTCATTATCTATAATACATATAATCATTATCTAGAATACACAGATTGTTTGCCCAGAATACACAGATTGTTTGCCCAGAATACACAGAATATTGACACAAAATACACAGAACTCATCCTCCTAACATTCGAATGCACAAACACATCACAACCTGTGTTAATAACATGAATACACAGAATATTGACACAAAATGCACAGAACTCATCATCCTAAACATTCGAATGCACAAACACATCACAACATGTGTTACTAACATGAATACACAGAACAGTTGCCTAGAATACACAGAATGATTGCCTAAAATACACAGAACGATTACCTAGAATACACAGAAGAATATTGACACAAAATACACAGAACTCATCCTCCTAACATTCGAAAACATAAACACATCACAACATGTGTTAATAACATGAATACATAGAATATTGACACAAAATACACAGAACTCATCATCCTAAACATTCAAATGCACAAACACATCACAACATGTGTTACTAACATGAATACACAGAACAGTTGCTTAGAATATACAGAATGATTGCCTGGAATACACAGAACGATTACCTAGAATACACAGAATATTAACATAAATACACAGACCAGCCGAAACGGGAAACGTGATTTCTAAAAAAAGGGACGGTTAGTTTACAATGCTCAAAACGACGTCGTTTACGTACGTGGTGCACATTGTTGTGTGCATCGTGGTGCACGGTATAATTTGCCGAGCATTTTAACTCTAAAATAATAGGTTATATAAAATTATATTATTCCAAGCCCATTATAAATTATAATTATATTTAAAAATCATTTTAATAATTACTTAATAAGAAAATAACCCCTTATTTTAAATACTTATATTTAAAATAATAATAGGGAAATGTGAGGTATCACAACGGCCCATAAAGACAAAAGACCCAAAATATATGACGATCAAGTTCATACATGAAGCCCAAACAGAATTACAACTCAGTCCAGATCAACCCCGGAATTATTGTATTATTGATGTATAATTATATCTCGAAAGATCAAATGTCCCTTGTAAAAAGTAAAGGTCAAATGCCCTTATGGATAGTTAGGGTCAAATGTCCTTATAAATAGTAAGGGTCAAGTGTCCATTGGAGAATATTATATTCTTGAAAGGTCAGGTTCTACAAGTATATAAAGTGCTTTAACCCTACATTTCCTTCAGGCAATCTCCTTGGCTTCACTTCATAGAAATCTTTAGTTCATTCTCTAGTAGATTCATAGCCCAAGATAGCTTTGTAACGAGCCTAGCTTTGTACAAGTTACATACAAAAATAGTGGAGTTCGGCCTGACCCAACCCAAAAAAGTCATTCCAGTAGTTATGTCGTAGACCCAGACCTGGGTCCAAAAACGACGCCGTTTTTTTTTTTTTACTAAACATATTGGCTTGAAATGTGGAACACAAACTCTACATTCACATACACTACTATACTCTACATTCACAATTTTTAACTCCACATTCTCACATTCAAAGCTCTATATTCACAGGTCCTATACTCCATATTCACAACTTGAGAGCTCCACATTCACACATTGCAAGGCTACAAGTTGCTAGAACTTCTTAACTCTATTACAGATTCACACATGCATAACTCTACATTCACGATTTCTATACTCCATATTCACAATTTGAAACCTCCACATTCACACATTTCTGGGCAACTCTACATTCACACAATCATAAGTCTACATTCACGATTTCTATACTCTACATTCACACTTTGAAACCTCTACATCCACACATTTTTGGACAACTCTATATTCAGCAATATGTTTACTAATTTAAAAAAAAAAAAAAAAGACAAAACGGCGTAGTTTTCGACCCAGGTCCACCTTGCAAGGTGGACCTGGGTTCACAGCATAATTTGTGAAAAATGCTCGTGATTTTTACCTATCCGGTTTCCACGTAAAAATTCTTGAGTTTCTGGTTATGTTGGCCTGCCGCTGATTAAATTCAAAAGTCACAAAACCAACCATAATAATAATTTATTTATAAACATGATATATGAGGAGTCTTGAGAGCCGCATTCCACATTATTGAATGGGAAAACAATGAGTCTTTTAAGAGTTAAAAGTTAAAACTCCTCTATAAAGGACATTTTTGGAGATGAATTTATTTTATTTTTTCGATATCGTCCACCTAAAATACTCTAATACTCCGTATAATTTTAGCATTTGGAGGTCCCAGTAACCAAGCAATGCAATTGCAGGTTTTCATTTTTGTTCCATTTATGCTATATTATATTAATTATCATCAGAATTGCAGTGGGCTGTGGCCAGACTCAATTCAACATTAACAGCAAGAGATAATAAAAGAAATTATAAAGCCAAGTGGGCATAACATCTGTGCATGTGGATGTATTAATCAGCGCATGCAAGTGCGACGTAATGATCTACTGCAGAAGTCAAAGAACCAATTAAGTAGTGGACCACATTCTCCATTTCAATATAAGATAGTGTATACGAGGAGTGATGGAAAACTTGGAAAGGCTTTGGACTAATTTTCATTATATACAATCACTTTACATACACCATAAGTATGGGTCACATTCCACATTTTAATGTAAGACAGCACAGACGAGTGATGAGAAAAACGCTTTGAACTGGTTTTCATATATACAATCATATTACATCATAAGTAGTGGGCCACATTTCATATTTCAATGTAAGACAACATAGACTAGTGATGAGAAAAACGCTTTGATGAACTGGATTCCATATATACAATCACATTACATCATAAATAGTGGGCCACATTCCACATTTCAATGTAAGACAGCTTCTAGACTAGTGATGAGAAAAACGCTTTGATGAACTGGCTTCCATATATACAATCACATTACATCATAAGTAGTGGGCCACATTCCACATTTCAATGTAAGACGTCTGTAGATTAGTGATGAGAAAAACGCTTTGATGAATTGGATTCCATATATACAATCATATTACATCATAAGTAGTGGGCCACATTCCACATTTCAATGTAAGACAACATAGACTAATGATGAGAAAAACGCTTTGATGAACTGGATTCCATATATACAATCATATTACATCATAAGTAGTGGGCCACATTCCACATTTCAATGTAAGACAGCATAGACGAGTGATGAGAAGAACACTTTAAACTGGTTTCCATACATAAAATCACATTACATCCATCTCGATCTTTTAAGTGTTACAGCGGAAGCCACCATGAATTTGAAGAATGAAAATGGAGAGACATATGATAGGCAAAGTGAGGTGAAAGCCTTCGATGAGTCCAAAGCTGGTGTTAAGGGCCTTGTGGATGCAGGCATAACCAAAGTCCCAAGAATGTTCATTCATCCAAAAACAACCCAAAACTACTCATCAATTTCCAGTGTCAACAAACCCAGCATCCCAATCATAGACCTTCAAGGCATTCATGGGAATGTTGTTGAGGCAGTCGGAGAAGCATCTGCAACATGGGGATTCTTCCAGGTGGTGAATCATGGGATCCCAGGTAATGTTTTGGAGGAAATCATGAGCGGAGTACGAGGATTCTTCGAACAAGATACAGAGGTGAAGAAGGAATGGTATTCACGAGATCAATCAAAGAGGGTAACCTACAACACCAACTTTGACCTGTATACTTCACCAGCCGCTAATTGGAGGGACACTCTCTTCTGTATCATGGCTCATAATCCCCTTCACCCTCAACAACTTCCTCCTGTTTGCAGGTTTAAATTAATTTCTCTGATCTGTGTTTGCTATATATACATGATGGATAAATATTACCCGGGTCTACAACGGGTCAGCCCCGGAGCGGAAATAGGGGGTCGACCCGGGCCCACATGACTGAGCCGTATTGGGCCCAAGTCGGCCCCGGGGCGGACTCCGGCCCATGGCTTGACCTCTTGGGGTCAACTCATGAGCGACCCCGGCCTATGGGTCGACCCCGGGCTCGGCCAAGACCTCGGGGTCCCGGCTTGATGCGGTCTTCTCGGTGCAAGACTCGTCCTAGGCCGTTAGAGTGGTTCTCTTCGAGTGGTTAGGCCTAAGAATTAGTATAAAAACATACAACATTGTCCTATTGAGACATCTTCTTTATACTTTGTCCTAACGACATTCTTGTCCTATCATTACACAATCTTGTAATAGCTTTATCCTTTATTCAATATATAAAATACTTACGAGGTGCACTTTGATCCGTACTTGTCATAACCTCTATAATCTTATCGGGTTTATTGATTCGGGCTACCCAAATTAATTAAATCCATCAATATATATATACATTATTATTATATATGTAAAGTTAACATTTAATTTGATGCAGTGATATTCTTATGAAATACTCGAAAGAAATGGAAAAACTGGGTGGTGTTTTGTTTGAACTATTATCAGAGGCTTTAGGCCTCCATCCAAACTATCTCAAAGACATTGAGTGCAACAAGGGGGTAGCTGTTTTGGGGCATTACTACCCACCCTGTCCGGAGCCAGATCTGACTTTAGGCACCAGCAAGCATGCCGATAACGATTTCCTCACAATTTTGCTTCAAGATCATCATATAGGTGGCCTTCAAGTTCTTCACCACAACCAGTGGGTTGATGTTCCCCCTTCCCCAGGAGCTCTAGTTGTCAACATCGGAGATCTTCTCCAGGCAAGCATTACATAATCTATCTCATCACTTAATTTTTTATTTAAATCTCTACTCAAGATTATTATATTTTGAAATATACAAGTTAAGGTAACTTTTTCCCCTCCCTAATATGTTAATTATCAATGTCACCCCTGAATTATTAGTAGTGTAAATGTTGCCCCTCAATTTTAAAAAACAGTACATATATTGCATCTCCCGTACCGACCAGAGAAACAATATTTACACCACGGAAGAGGCAATATATGTACCATTTTTAAAAATTGAGGGGCAATATTTACACCATTAAAATTCAGAAGTAACATTGATAATTGGCATATTATGGAGGGACATAAATTACAATTTTCTCACAAGTTAATTACTCTCTCCCTCTCTGATCTATGTGTATATATATTTGGGAGCAGCTTATATCAAATGGTAGGTTCAAGAGCTCGGAACGCAGAGTGTTGGCTAGCAAAAATGGTCCGAGAGTATCGGTGGCTTGTTTCTTTAATACATACTCAGTGCCATCTTCGCGGGTTTATGGGCCAATTAAGGAACTATTGTCGGAGGAGAATCCACCAAAGTATAGGGAAATAACTCTTAAGGAATATGAAACCCATTTTCTTACAAAGGGTCTTGATGGAACTTCTGCCTTGTTGCGTTTCAGCCTCTGATCTGAATAAGCAGCCAAATTTTACTGTCGAATATATATTTACTTATTCCAAATAAGCCATTCTATATGGTATAGAACTCGAAAGTTATTTGTATTGGATGATTGTTATTATGAACTATGTGCCATGACGGCATGACTTCTACTTTATTATATGGTTGAATATATTAATTTAGACAATTTTATTTATATGAGTTTGAGATTTTGTTTCTTGTCGCAATGTCGAGCAAGTTTACAATATAAACGGGAAGGAAATGTTAGCAACATGGGTCTCTGTAGCGGAACCTGAGGTTCAGGAAAAAGAGAATATTTGATCACAGACTTTTTAAGCGTGTGAAAAGCACACGTCTTAAAAGTTTTTTATTTTCCTTACTAAGAAACAATGTGAACAAATTCAAATCGATTTGAGATACAAGAAAAATGTCAAACTTATCAAAGTTGTTTTTGTGAGAAATTTATCAAGATAGTAATTTCTAGAATCATTATTCTTTCCTAAGTGCTGCAATTATTATTGGCCAAAGGCCTTGTGGTTAAGCGGCATAACTGTGGCCCTCCTCAATTACTGTATATATATTGGGGTATTGCTATTTGTACCACCTTGAGTGTAAATAACCTTGAAATTTTAAAAAGATTACAAATTTCAATAATTTCATAGGTGATGTAATTAGCAATTAGGGTGTCAATATGGCTATTTACACTATCATGGTCAAATATAATTTAATTACACAAAAATTAGGTATTAGAATTAGAGTTAAAAAAAAAGATATTTGAAATAGAAAAATTATTTTAATAAAATTAAATTAACTAATTATTTAAAATTTTAAAAATGAAAACATAAATAAAAAATAAAAAATAAAAAATAAAAAATAAAAACAACAACAACAACAACGCCGGAGAGAGGTTGTTCTGTTTTTGTTTATTTTATTTTTTTTCTAATAATTAATTTAATTTCCATCATCATACATCCCCTCTTTAATCCTCTTAAAGACTAGAGTAATGAAGAATGTTAATAATGATTACTGTAATTAATCAAGAATTCAATATATTAATAAATATAATATGGGTGTTGCCATGTACCACTTTGGGTGTAAACAACCTTGAAATTTTAAAAAAGTTTCAAATTTCAATAATTTCATAGGTGATGTAAATAGCAATTAGGATGCAAATATGGCTATTTACACCATCATGGTCAAATATAATTTAGTTACACAAAAAATTAGGTAATAGAATTAGAGTTTTCAAAAAAAATATTTGAATTAGAAATATTATTTTAATAAAATTAAATTAAATAATTATTTAAAATTTTAAAAATGAAAACATTAAAAAAAAAAAAAACAACAACAACAACAACCCATCACCACCGAGGGTTGTTCTGTTTTTGTTTTTTTCTTCTAATATTTAATTTAATTTCCATCATCAAATATCCTCTCTTTAATCCTCTTAAAGGCTAGAGTAATGAAGAATGTTACATGTAGTTTTTTAACTTCCATAATCATTATTCTCATAATGATTACTGTAACTAATCAAGAATTCATTATATTAATAAATATAATATGGGTGTTGCTATTTGTACCACCTTGGGCGTAAATAACCTTTGAATTTTAAAAAAGATTACAAATTTCAATAATTTCATAGGTGGTGTAAATAGCAATTAGGGGATAGAATTAGAGTTTTCAAAAAAAGGATATTTGAATTAGAAATATTATTTTAATAAAATTAAATTAAATAATTGTTTAAAATTTTAAAACTGAAAACATTAAAAAAAAAAAAGAAAGAAAGAAAGAAAGAAAGAAATACAACAACCCATCGCCTGCAAGGGGTTGTTTTGTTTTTGTTTTTGTTTTTTCTAATTTTTAATTTAATTTCCATCATCAGACATCCCATCTTTAATCCTCTTAAAGACTATAGAGTAATGAAAAATGTTACATGAAGTTTTTGTAACTTCCATAACCATTATTCTACATTACTGTAACTAATCAAGAATTCATTATATTAATAAATATAATATGAGTGTTGCTATTTGTACCACCTTGGGTGTAAATAACCTTTGAATTTTAAAAAGGTTACAAATTTCAATAATTTCATAGGTGTTGTAAATAGCAATTAGGGTATAAATATGGCTATTTATCCCATCATGGTCAAATATAATTTAATTACACAAAAAATTAGGTATTAGAATTAAAGTTTTTTTTAAAAAAAAAGATATTTGAATTAGAAATATTATTTTGATAAAATTAAATTAAATAACTATTTAAATTTTTAAAAATGAAAACATTAAAAAAAAATAATGGAACAACACCCTTCGCTGGCGAGGGGTTGTTATGTTTTGTTTTTTTTTTTTCCTAATATTTTTTTAAATTTTTAAATAGTTATTTAATTAAATTAAACTAAATTAATTACGTTAATAATAATCATTTTGTTAAAGTAATATTGATAGAAGGGTACACAATACCTACTATTGCTCCACAATGTGCTTATTTTAAATATGATTGTTCAAATGCATGGATTACTTCATATGTGAATCGGATCAATAGTTACAAACTTACAATGAGCATGTATGCTCTAATTGTACTCATGAGAATGGTATATTAGATTGAAATGGAATGAAATTTTCTTTTTATATTTTATTGCGATGTTAATGTGTATTTACAGGTTTTAGCGATTCAAAATTAATTTATTATATTATTATAATAAGGTAAAAATCATGTATACAAAAAATTTGAGTTATAAATAATATTAGAATAACAAAATGAAATTAATTCTATCATTAAAATTTATTAAACGTTATATATTACATAAAATAATTAAAAATTATTATAGACAAAATAATTATACTATCATAATTTGAAATAAAAATAAATAATAAATAATAAATAATAAATATTTTAAATAAAAAACATAATGTTTGACTAACTTTAATGAAAGTGGTGCAAATAGCAAATTCTATTTACACCACCTATAATGCTATCAAACATATTAAATGGTGGTGTAAATAGAATTTAGGGTGGTACAAATAGAATTACCCATATAATATTTACCACTTCAAAGAAAATACTATGATATCCTATTACTGGAAAAATTTTCAAATCCTTTCGGACCGTCATCCAAAAAGTTAACTTCTTTTTATTTGGACTTTTTGTAAAGTGGTTTTCCATCTAACTTTTCATAATCATAAAAATTTTCTCAAATCTTTCCGAACCTCCATCCAAAAAGTTAGCAACCAATAAGTGAAATATGGGCAGTTGTATGAGATTGTCTATATGCTTCAGCAACCGGGGCTTGCTGATTCTGATTATCCTGATTATGTGCGTCATCTTCAGCGTTCGTTATATGATTTGAAACAGGCTCTACGGTCGTGGTTTAAGAGGATGCATGATTTCTTAATTTCTGCTAGTTCTAAGTCTTTTAAAACTGATGTGTAGTTGTTCTTTTACTCTATAGGTGTGTCACGAGTGTTTCTGCTCGTTTATGTTGATGACATTATCCTCATGGATAATGACTCATCTATTATTCAGGATTTTCTTGCTTAGTTGTCGTCTGTGTTTAAAATTCGTGATTTGGGGTCATCACGGTTGTTTCTTGGTATTTAGATTGTGCCTGTGGATGGGGGTTTTGTTCTTTCTCAACGCATGTACATGGATGATCTTCTGAAACGGGCTGCTATGACTGAGTGCAAACTGTTGGCTACTCCTGTGTCAGTTACTAGCTCAGTGTCTTCTGGTGAACTTTTTGATGATCCACGAGGTACCGTAGTTTGGCTGGAGCCTTGTTGTATCTTACTGTCACTAGGCCATATTTATCCTTTGCGGTCAATCACCTTTGCTAGTTTATGCATTCACCTACTGTTGAGCATTGGGGTTTGCTCAAGCATGTGCTACGGTATGTGATGGGCACGCGACACTATGTGCTACGACTGACTCCTTCATAGTCCACTGAGTTGCATGCATTCTCGGATTCTGACTAGGCTGGTTGTTCTGTTGATCAGAAGTCTAATGGTTCTAATTTGTGGTTTATTTTGGTTCGAATCTGGTTTCATGGGTTTGCCGTAAATAGAGAACTATTACTCTTTTTCCACGGGGGTTGAGTACAAGGCCATTGTTGATGTTTCTGCTGAGGTAACTTGGATAGTGTCTTTGCTGTGTGAGATTGGTTTTCCTCCTAGTAGTGTGACAAGTGTCAAAAGATGCTAGTTTGCAAGGTCATTTTGAAGATATTCTATGCGTAGTTTGAACGATTTATGCATGGTTTATGAGTAAAAAGCAATAAAAAGCCATTTTTACATTACAAGGTATTTTAATTTGTGCAATATAATGTTTTTGTTGAATTATAGACAAAAAGGGTGGTAAAGGAGCACAGAACGATGCATTTTTGAAGAGCACGAAAGCAGGACCAAATCACTCTCGTGTCACACGCGTGATCTTGAGCGTGATTACTCTCTGTACCTGAATCACGTTGCTGCATGTCACGCCGCGTGATCTTGAACCTAGAAGCTGTCTGATCTTAAATCACGCCCGTGATCTTGGGCGTGGATGCGTATTAAATCTAAATCACGTCGGCGTCATGCTCATGGGGGCGGCGTGGACAAAGCAAAGCAGTCTTGGTGTGAATTCTTCTCTATAAATAGGAGGATCTCTAGATACTTTGGGAGTTAGATTTCATTTTGGAAGAGAGATTTCTTAGAACACTTGCAAAAATTCTCTCTAGGCATTTAGCTATTCAATTCTCCCAAATTGACAAAGGGAGGAAAGAGTTCCAAGAGCAAAGGTGGGACAACTTTGTTGGAGGAGCTTAGATCTCTTTTTGGTCATTGTAATCTCAAAGATTGAAGTTTGGCAACTGATTTCATCTTTTATCTCTTGATTCTTTTGTTCTTAATGATGATATTCTTCAATTCAATGTGTTTACAATCTAAGATCATGTATAGCTAAATCCTTAGGACTAGGATTGTCCAAATTGTTGAAATGTGACTAAGTAGTGTGATTTAGACCTAGTTGTAGGAAGGAGTTGATGAAGATTGTTTAAATTCCTTATTGTGAAGGATAAATTGTTGTACTGTTCTTGGAGTAGGGCCTGAATCCATGGATGACCTAGGAATCCTAGACTTGGGAAAGAGATTGCCAAGCCTAGGTTAGCCTCACGATCCACTCATAATCTTTGCCCTATATCCGAGAGGACAAGGCTCGGGAAGGGCCATAGGCTAGGTGTTCGATGAATTCACCCAAACTGAGCATATCCGAATTAAATTTGGTTAAGATATCGAGTGTAAAAAACAACACCTGAAATTTTAAGATATCAGAAATAGAGAAACAAAACGACACCCGGTCCTAGTGAGGCGGATCAAGCCAAGATGAAATTATAATACTTATACTAGAAAATGTAATACTAATCATGAATAAAGTGTTTGCTCATTATAAGGGAAAATGTAATAGTTTTACATTTTGATTTAAAAGTATTATATTTTTTCCTCAAAAGTATCACACTTTCTCTTATAAGTAACCATCACTTTATTCTTGATTAGTAATGCATTTTTCAATATAAATATTACATTTCTATCTTGACTCGACCCGTCTCACGGATAAGTATCCGTGAGATGATATCACAGGAGATTCACTCCTTGACCTTATGCAACTCTGTAAAGCTACATCAATACTTTTGGGTGATTGGAAAATAGCTTATCAGATCAATTAAAATTTGGTTTGTTTGACCAACTTTAGCTATTTGACCAAGTCAAACTGCTAAGATAAGTGTTTAGTAAACAACTTTTTGGCTTGGCTTATTGATACAAATAAGTTAAAAATGAAAGGTTAAAGTGTCATCCCACATCATGAACCATTCCCGATTATTCATGTCGCACTTTGATCTTTCAAAACGTATATTTAGATCCATAAACCATTATTTTGTGTCTTCAATTTATTATAGACTTATAATATGTTAACTAAAGAAACATAATATGTTAACCGCCATGGTAATCTAGGTAACCTCATACAGAGGTGCCTTGTGGCGATGCGTGACTTCGAGGAGATTAGTATCACCCATGTGTACAGAGAACATAATAGGGTGGCTGATGTGCTAGTTAAAAGCACCCTGAGCCAGTCCCCTTGCCTTTTCCAGTTTGATGAGGCTCCGAGTGACCTAGGGGAGAAGCTTTATGAGGACTAACTAGGGGCTATTTTTTGTCGAAGGGTTCCCTGTGATCGGGGAATTGGTACTTCTGTGTAACTTTTCTTTTTCTGGATTTTTCCTTCTTTCTTCAACAAACAAAAAAGAAATGTTAACTGCAAGCACATAATTTTAATGTCATTTTGGATCAGGGTCTATAATACAAGGTAGACTATGGTGCATGGTATAATTTGTTGGTCCCAAGGGGATGGGGTACAAGTCTAGAGGGGGGGGGGTGAATAGACTTGTATAAGATTTTGCAAATCTTTTCGACCTCTCGTGTGTACTG
>CM008334.1:33338533-33348646 GCA_002525835.2 Ipomoea batatas | reverse complement strand
AAGTCCTTCACGGACTTTTTTTTTTGTTAGAGGGTAAGATGGACTACACTAGTCCATCTTACTCGACTTTATTTTATTTAAGTCTGTAGTCCCAGGGTAAGACTCCAGACTTTATTTTATTTAAGTCCGTGTCCGTGAAGGACTTAATTTTTATTTTTTTTTAAGTCTGTGTCCGTGAAGGACTCAATTTTTTTTTTTTTTTGTTAGAGGGTAAGATGGACTACATCAGTCCATCTTACTTTGATTAAAAAAAAATTTAAAAATATTCAACAAGATGGACTTAATATTCAATAAGGTAGACTTAATTTTTTATTATTTGTTTTTAAAGAGGGTAAGATGAACTACATCAGTCCATCTTACTCTTTTGATAAAAAAAAATTAAAAAGATTCAACAAGACAAATCCTCGCAAATTAATGATTCAAAAAGACAAATCTTCGAAAATTAATAAATATTTTTTCATTGATGATTTAAACGTGGACATTGCATTGAAGAGTGGGTTGATCTACGACAATAAATACATCTTTGATTGGTGTTGCTACTAAAGTCCATTTCATTGTGAAACCTACGTGTCCGTCGTTGGCCTCGTTGAGATCGTTGCAGAGTTGCGGGTTTTGGTGGAAGGCATTTGACATGTACAGCCCACTGACTTTCTTCGTCGACTGGATAGAAATCAGCAGCATAATTGTTCATGTAGTTTTGGACGGAGTACACCTCTGGCACAAACGAGTAATACCCCTCCCTCCGGAAGTTACAAGCTGCAATCACATGGGCACACGGTATATGCCATTAACGTTCCACATTCCGCATTGGCACGTACGATCTGTCAGGTTAACTTGGACGTGATTTTGCTGACTTTGGAGCATATATCCTGTATTTAGAGCAACACCGTAGATTCCAATCCTGTCATTGTATCTTTCAATAGATGCACTGGCAGACTCAGCCTCTCGAGCAGACAAATCCTCGCAAATATTTGTGGTGAAATGCAAGCCTTTTCCATGCATGACCTCCCCTGAAGTACGCCTATCGGCAAACATTATCTGTAACTTGTGGAAAGTCATGCTTGTTATTGCAGTCACCGGTAGCATTCTACAACCCTTAAGAGAGTTATTGAAAGACTCAGAAGAGTTCGTTGTCATTATGCCGTACTGATGGCCATCATCGTGAGATAATGTCCACCTCTCTACATTGATTCTGGCAAGATAGTTGTATGCTCTCGACCAATTTTGTTTTATGGTCTGCATGTGTTCAAGGAATTTATGCCGTGCCTTATTACTATTTCTTTTTTTTTTTTGTAGGGTTTAGGGTAAGATGGACTACATTAGTCCATCTTACTCTTCCATCTAGGGTAAGATGGACTACATCAGTCCATCTTACCCCAGTCATAGTATATATATATTTGTATATCTTATATACATTCACATACTACAGACTTATCAATTGCAACAACACGCATTTACCCTTACTCTACATTTACAAAAGTCAATTGTCAAGAAAATGGATTTGTTCACTCGCTACACCTATGTGCAAGTTTATAATATAATGAACGGTTATACGATTAAGTACTATGTGCACACACTCCATGATCGGCGCTACTGTATGTTTGAAATAAGTAGACAACGATCATATAAAAATTACGTCTTCGACATTGCAGAAATGTGGACAGTTTTGATGAATGTTATTGGTTTTAACATAACATTTCCGTCAAATATCGACACACATGGTGGTGCAGAACAATTCCTCAACGCTTTCCTTCAGGGTTCAATCTTTATCGACTTGAGCTCAATTACCAACCAGCGTACGTCTTCGATTACTTATATGTTTTACATGTTTAAGTATAGTAATTTTTCATAACTAATTTTGTCATGATTTCTTAAATTTAGTTTGTTTTGGACCCCATCCGTCTCCGTCATCTCCTGCAACATGTAAACCGACATGTCTATCTATTTCACGGACATGCACATCCATGGGCGTTACGCGTTTATTCGTTGGACATGTATGTAGGGCTTGAACTTTGGTTGAATTCGCTTGGAATTCAAAAAGATTATCTTATTATTTTTTGGCATGTGGGTTGTTTTAATTTTCATGTTTTTGTCATACGGAATAAACATCAACTTGCTCTACCCAAAGTTGATGGCAATGCTTTAGATCGTGAACCAATCGACGATGAGGATGCTATCTTTGTACCGGCCATGTCGAGCATAAATCTTGATGTTGGATTGGCTACATTATCTGGATGTAGGACATTAGTGATTGATTTTGAAGAATTTTGTAACGATCAATCAACTCTTACAAATTTCATCTACTGGACTGATAGTCACGGTGACAGTGTTGACATCATACACGGCCAATTCACAATCACGTTCACGTGTGCTGGACCAGATAGTATAAATTATGCCGAACAGTATGAGTTTATCCACCGTATTCTTTGGAACCCGAACAATGTTCCCGAGAAGTTGGTATTTTTTAATTGTGAAATTGGAGAGATTCATGTAATAGTGTTCGACAGATGTGGGTTGGAAATAATGGCGAATCATTTGCATGGTTATACTATTACAGACTATGCAAATGTCGAAACTTTTCTGTAATTTCTTATTTAAGTATGAATTTTTTTTCTTACGTGTTATTTAATTTAAATCATGAATCATTTAATTATTTTTTGTGTATTATGAAAACTACATTTAATGTCTACTGAAATTATTTATTTATTTATTTGACTTATAATTCTATAATTTTAATTACATTTGACTTATTAAAAAGGGAATTATTACATTTTAATTACATTTGACTAATTTTAATTACATTTGAAAACTACCCTTACTCTAGAGGCATAGCTTACTTTATTGATGAAATCAAATGTATGGATAAGAATATCGACAAAGGAAAAGGTGGACAAATATATCGAGACCAATGCATACTTTTAATTAAAAAAATGTTTTCAAAAAAACTTTTCAAACGAAAAGAAGAAAGAAATCAATACATACTGATGTTTTCAAAAAAGCAAAAGTTGTCATCCACTTTTTCAAAAAAACTGATGTATGTTGTCATATGTATGTACATTTTATAAGCTGGCATATATATGTATAGTGGCAATGTGGCATGTGATGTTTTTAACATTTTTTTTATTAAGGGATTACATGTGAATGTGTGATGTTTTTACCTTTTTTTTATTAAAACATTGGCATTTTTGTCCAACTTACCGAACATCGATAGTCCAATATGGACAATTCCTCGGCAGTCCCAGAAACAGCCCCTTACTCTACAACATAAACACTTTCAACTTTCATTTCAAAACTTAGTCCCACATCCTTAGAAGCACTTTCAACTTTCATTTCAAAACTTTCAACATAAACAATTGTGTGGTCCAACAAAATCTTTCAACTTCAAGAATTCTGTGGTCCCGAAATTCTTTTTGTTCGTAGCACGTGTGGGAGACAAGAGTCGATCTTGTACAAGAAGTTGATCCCTATTGTCTCTAGTTCTTCAACATTCACTGCAAGTAGGAAGGTATTATTTTTTTGTTACTATTTTTCTCTTATACATTCAATTTTTTATTTTTTTTGTGTAATAATGAAGAGAGACGGACTAGAGGAGTTCGATTCTCGTGGTATTTATTTATTTATTCATTTTCATTACCAACTTGTTAATCAATAACTGGACTTGTGCTCCTCTATCATCTCTACAAGCTTTTATACCATAATGTACAAAAAATTTAACGAAAATAATGGACATAAATGAGGGGTATAACCTTCATTCACATTTAAAATGTCAATTCACCACCCATGTAAGCAAGTAAATTGATATTAGTAATTATTCGAATGACTATAATTTGTACTAATTAATTGTTATTCAGTACAGTCATGGCAGGATACAGGGTACACCCAGGACCAATCGATCCGAGCATCTTGACATTTCAACCTTCGCACCGTAGTAGGGCAATATGGACGGATCCGCACTATGAGGGTAACATGCGGCTGGCTAGCTACGATACCGTGACTAATTGCGAGGCTATTAGCGATCCACGAGTGGCGGAATATCTCCGTATAGCAGGTTTCTACGAAGTATCGCAGATGCCACGGATAAAACTAGACCATGCCCTTATTATTGCCCTTATAGAGCGGTGGAGGCCGGAGGTCCACGGCTTTCACATGCCCTTCGGTGAAGTAGGAATAACACTTTAAGACATCGAAGTGTTATTCGGGCTCAAGGTCGACGGCCTTCCAGTGACCGGCAATGACTCGAGTACTGACGGTACAATTGCGCAATTATATGTCGAGTTATTTGGATTTAACTCTTAGGCTGAATTCAGGACAGGTACTCGGATGCAAAGTTCCTCCTTTCCAGAGGCAGCCCGGCTAACCGCACACAGCACTGACGAACAGGTGTTGTTGGCAACGCGTCGGTTAATTTTTCAATTAATGAATGGACTTTTATTCCCTGACACATCCGGAAACAAATACAGATTGTATTTGTTAGGTTATCTTAGAGACTTGGCTGTTTGTGGCCAATACAGCTGGGGTTCGGCTGTATTGGCATACTTGTACAGGGCTTCGTGTAGAGCCGCGAGATTCGGAACTGCTACTGCTGGCGGTTGTTTGCTTCTTGTGCAGATATGGGCATGGGAGAGGCTACCCATGATAATACCACGTAATGTTTTTCCAACTACACAGTTGGGCGATATGGCTCTTGCATATAGGTAAATATCTTTACTGTGACTACAAAAGTTTATTTTTGGCGTGTATGTTTTTTTTTATTGTATTTCCATATAATGTAGGTGGGTGTGTCCACACTCATGGGTCACAGTACCTAACCACACAGTAAGAGCATACCGCGATCAACTAGATCGCGCTTCGGAAGGGAGAGTAAGTTCGTTTAACGCTAGCAAATTGTTATTTACGATTATATAAAATATTTTAACACCTATTCTTTTTTTTCTGCAGTTTGTCTTCACTCCCTACGATGACATTTTGAACCACCTCCCGTTGTTCTGCAAGGCTGGGGCCGGTATATGGATAGCTCATGTGCCGCTCATTTTCTACCACGTCATTGAGCACCATTACCAAGAGCGGTTTTGCAGGCAGTTTCGTTCCTTGCAAGATGTACCTCCGCCGGTGCAGTACTCGCAACGATTGCACGACATGGACCAGCGTGGGAAAACAGTCACCGATTGGGCCCTAAAACATGTCCAATATGTAACTAACTGGAACGAGCGTCAGTGGCATCTAGTGGATATGAATTTGACTGCTGGTCCACAGGCCACTAACAACTACCGCGCTTGGTACTACTTGCATGGTCGTCGAGTCATCGGTAACCCCATGCATCAGCACGATGTGGGTTATGTGCAGTGTGCATCATCACTAAACCAGGCGGTTAGTATTTTACTTTCATATTTTGCATTAAAAGATGATTAATTTTAGTTTGTGATTGATGATGTTTTTAATTGTTCTCAATACAACTTTGATGTAGATGCATGCTCTTCACTGGATGAACATCCGCGGGACTACAGCTGTCAACAATCCCGATGACGACTACGTTGCAGCCTTAATGGAATTGAATGATATCTCGCGGCTGGCATTGATGGGCAGCGACTATGAGTACTTGGTGTACATCACGCTTGAAGTTCTACAAAATGCTCTCATGCCGGGGATGCGCACCGACAAAGGGAACACTTGCGCGGTGGTCCACGAAGGGGTGGTCGGGGTAGACGCGCAATAAACATCGCGCTGCAAGAGCAAATGGCTCATGCCGCTCAACAACAGCATCAAGCACCGGCAGCCGAAGCGGATAAGGCTGATAATGATGGGGATGATGATGGGGATGACGGTCACAACATTGATGAGCACGGTGCATTAGCTATTGTGGTCGCCCCGCAACGTGCTTATGGCGATGATCCTGGGTTCACCACATTTGATAATGGCCATAGTAGCGCGACGCATGATTGGGGCGAAGGCAATAGCGGTTATGTTCCGGAAAATACCACGTTCGACCCGCTAATGTCTTCTGGATTTGGCCAGTTCTCATCAACTCCCCACCAGTCTGTGGGGTATGGATTCGCAGCGTATGGCCAATCTGGGCATGACGATTATTACACCGCATTAAGTGCGGTGTATGATCCTACACAGCCCGGGTCGTCATCGCAAGTAGGTCAGGGTCTATTCCATGTTCAAGACCCGAGACCGTACTTCGATTCAAATCCTCTTCAACACCCCATCCACGACTACCTATTTGGATCCTCATCAGTGCAAGGCGGCGTTGAAAGCATACAGTCTCAACGGTCGCAGTCAAATGTTCAAGAAGAGCAACAACTGCAGCAGCCAAGGAGGCCTACAAGACAACGCCGCCCACCGCTTTGTGGAGCCGGATCCTGACACCAAAGGTAAAACATTGTATATGAATTGTCTATGTTTTTATATTGTGCAATTAACTAATGCTAATTTTTATTTAGGCACGGATGAAGTCAACAGCCGATGGTAATTGTCTACATTGCTCGACTACATTAGCACTATCACCTCGAATTTATATATGTTTTCTATTATGTACTGTAAGATAGTTGCTAACGAATTATTAAATTTGACTACGAGACCACATTCTGAAACTTCAAATCAAACGTGCAATTGTGTTGTGCTAATTTCTGAATTAATTAATGCGCTTTATTATTAAGTTCTGTATTATTTAATTTGTTTACATAGTTTGTTATTGTTATTGGATCCTGTGAGTTTGGACTTTACAATTCCTATCACACTGCATAGGATTTAGACCACAAGTTAATAACGTTGTCGGATGCACGCACATAATATTGGAAATAGATAAGGTTTTTCGACGTGTACATGAAAACTATTTTTAGAAATGTTAACAACGTGACGCGGTGATTTGCAAAAAAAAAACGGACTCATCATCTCATATAATATGTGATCAAGCAAAAAAGAAAAGCCAAGTTTATCTTTCAAAAAAAATAATAAAAACAAAGCCGTGTTTTTTTTCTTTGGCAACTGAAAAATGGACTCAAGGAGTCTCTTTAAAGTAAAAATGGACTCCAGCATGCCACTTTACCTTGTTCAGAATCCCAAAACCATGCAACACTTTTTTGGGATCCAGTGTCAATAATTTGCTCCGTCGAGGATATGACTCTCAAGGGGGAATGCAATGGCTCCGGCGTAACACCTCAGACGACGCTTGCAGAGTTCACTATCATTCACGATGCTGGGGTAGATCGCCGATTCGTCTGTTTTTGTTTTTTTTTTTTTTTTGTGTTTTTTTTTTTAAATAATTTTTTAATCCATGTGGCTACTTATCTCTAAGGGTGTGCAAACTATGAAAAAAATTCGGTTAACCGACCAAACCAAAAAAGTTCCGTTAATCATAACCAAATCGATTAATTTGGTAACACAAATTTCGGTTCGGTTAACGATTAAAGGTATAAAAATTTAGATTAATTCGGTTTGGTTATTTCATTAATTTTTATTAAAGAAAATGTACCAGCAGGAGGTAGATAGGAGGCAACTTGTGAGGATTAGGAGTATAGGCCGCCATAATAATACATACAAATAAAAGTATCCCTCCAGCTGGATGCTGGTGCAATATACGATCAAAGTTGCTATGACAGATTAATTATTGTACTGAACTCTACTGGTCCTCACATACTGAACACAATATAATCACCCTACACTGCCCTGGGCTAAGTTGTTCATATTTTTAGAAGTAGAAACAAGCTGACAACATAAATTAGCAACAGTAAAAATAATTTTTCATGTTATGGTAGTTTTCCCTTTATTTTCTTCCAATAACAACTCCACAAAGCCTTGAAGCATGCCACTGCTTATTACATATAGAGAAAACTCCCAAATAACACTAGCTACTTAAAACAAAGGAAATGCCAATTCAGAGCTTGAAATGCAACAAGGCTGAAGTTCCATCAAGACCCTTTGCATGAAAATGTGCTACATACTCCTTAACTGTGGTTTCCCTATACTTGGGTGGATTCTCATCGGACAATAGTTCCTTAATTGGTCCATAAAGCCGTGGCAAAGGCAACAAGAATGTGCTAAAGAAACATGCCACTGATATCCTCGGACCACAGTGGTTAGCCAGCACTCTGTGTTCTGAGCTCTTGAACCTATCATTCGTCACAAGCTGCTTCCAGAAAAGAAATACAGTAAATTGTTCTTTTCAAAAATGGGTCAAACAAGTTCAAAATGTCAGCTTTAGCACAAATTTAAATAAACAAGTCAAGTTCTGAGTGATAATTTATTAAATGAGATGAAAGTTAAGGTAAGGCTTGCCTGGAGAAGATCTCCAATGTTGACAACTAGAGCTCCTGGGGAAGGGGGGACATCAATCCACTGGTTCTGGTGAAGAACTTGAAGGCCACCTGTACGATCTTGAAGCAAAATTGTGAGAAAATCGTTATCGGCATGCTTGGTGGTGCCAAAAGTCAGGTCTGGTTCTGGACAGGCTGGGTAGTAATGCCCCAAAAGAGCTAGCCCCTTGTTACACTCAATGTCTTTGAGATAGTTTGGATGGAGGCCTAAAGCCTCTGATAATAGTTCAAAACAAACACCCCCTAGTTTCTCCACTTCTTTTGAGTATTTGATAAGAATATCACTGCATCAATGGTTAATTAATCAAATTACACCTGAGGATCGATTTTGTAGTTCAATGGCATATGCTTAGAAGTTAAAACTACTCTACACAAAAAATCAGGCTAAAAAGAGAAATAGAAAACAAAAAGAAACCTGCAAATAGGAGGAAGTTGTTGTGGGTGAGGGGGATTAGGAGCCATGTTGCAGTAAAAAGTATCCCTCCAATTAGCAGCTGGTGCAGTGTACAGATCAAAGTTGCAGTTGTACACTACCCTCCTTGATCGATCTCGTGTATACCATTCCTTCTTCACCTCTGTATCTTGCTCATGGAATCCTCGTACCCCGCTCATGATTTCCTCCAAAACATTACCTGGGATCCCATGATTCACCACCTGGAAGAATCCCCATGTTGCAGATGCTTCTCCAACTGCCTCAACAACCTGTCTGCGCTTCATCTCGTTCCCATGAATGCCTTGAAGGTCTATGATTGGGATGTTGGGTTTGTTGGCAGTGGAAACTGATGAGTAGTTTTGGGTTGTTTTTGGATGAATGAATATTCGTGGGACTTTGGTTATGCCTGCATCCACAAGACCCTTAACACCAGCTTTGGTCTCATCCAAGGCTTTCAACTCACTTTGCCTATCATATTTCTCTCCATTCTCATGGTAAAATTGGTTCAAGTTTGTTGCTTCCATTTTAACACTATTTTAGATGTAGCCTTAGCTTGCTCCCAACCTCAAACATATATACTGAGGAACTTTGTACTGACTTTTTAAAAGTAGGGAAAAGGTTTTTTGCTTTGTAGTAGGTAAAATTTTGGAAAATGGATCATAAGCTCAATTTGGTAGGGTATAGGAAATTCTTGGAAATTAAATAGATAAATATAAATTAAGTAAATAAATTGTTAATATTTTATATCATAAGACTTTTAAGTCTTTAATCGCCGTCTAGTATTCTTGAGTGACTCCTTTGTGAAACCAACTCGCGGATTCTTATTCTTGGGACAATCAATTAATATGTAAATGTAATACTTATACCTTAATGGTTAATTAATTCGAATCCTGAAATAATTTTCTCCATCAATATTTTTTAAAGAAGATGTACCAGACTACCAGCAGAATGCAGATAGGAGGCAACTTGTGAGTTGTGAGGATTAGGAGAATAGGCCACCATAATACAAACAAATAAATAATACAAACAAATAAAAGTATCCCTCCAGCTGGCTGCTGGTTCAATATAATATACAGATCAAAGTTGCTATGACAGAATAATTATGAGTTATTTCCACTTTTGGTCCCACGACTATGGGACTATTTCCACATTTGGTCTCTGACTATTAAAATTTTCAGATTTGGTCCCACGACTATTAAATCTCTGCCACATTTGGTCCCACGACTATTAAATCTCTGCCACATTTGGTTCTTCCGATCAAAATTCTGGTTACCGGTGACTATTTTCCGGCGAATGAATTAAATTAAGGTCAAAATTGTAATTTCATTTTTTTATTTATTAATTAAAAAAAAAAAAAAAACCTAC
>CM008334.1:33323440-33334814 GCA_002525835.2 Ipomoea batatas | reverse complement strand
CCCCCTCAAGCGCAAGGTTGTAGAGGTGAAACATTGAGCTTGTCCCGAAGCAACTGGAACCGTGGTGTCGGCAAGGGTTTTGTGAAGATGTCGGCCAACTGATCACGGGTCGAAATGAAATTAACCACCAAGTCTCCAGAAGCAACCTTGTCACGCACAAAATGGTAGTCGATCTCAACATGCTTTGTGCGGGCATGCAGGTTTGGCTGCTAAATAAGTAGCACCGAGATTGTCACACCAAAGAGTTGCCGGTTTCCCTAAATGGAGCCCTAACTCGCGGAGCAACGACACTAACCAGGTGACCTCAGCCGAGACATCCGCCAATCCTTTGTATTCTGCCTCTGTGGATGAACGTGCCACTGTGCGTTGTTTCCGAGAGACCCACGAAACATTAATGGTGTTTACTTTGGGCCTCTATCCTATGAGCCTACAATAAATACTATACGTCTGTCACACGTCTCTCAGTGGCACCATCGGCTGGGTCATCCATCAAATAAGGTGTTACAACTTGTGTTGCAACGCTGTAATATTCATGTTCCTGTTTCCTCACTACATCAATTTCACTGTTCATCTTGCAGTGTACATAAAAGCGACAAATTGCCATTCTCAAAAAGTACACTCGTTAGCACCAAGCCTCTACAATTAATTTATACTGATGTATGGGGTACTTCTGATAAATCTGTTGATGATTTCAGTTACTATGTTATTTTTATTAATCATTTCTCAAAATATGTTTGGTTGTATCCTTTAAAACATAAGTCAGATGTTTTTACAATTTTTCTTCAATTTAAACGGTTGGTTGAGAAATTCTTTGGGGTTCCGATTGTCTCTGTTTACTCAGACAATGGGGGCGAGTTCATTAAACTAGCTCCATTATTTAGTGCTAACGGTATATCTCACTTCACTACTCCACCCCACACTCCTGAACATAATGGGACAGCCGAGCGACGACACAGACATATTGTCGAAACATGCATGTCTCTTCTAAACTCTGCCTCCCTGCCAACCTTGTATTGGTCTTACGCTTTTCTTACAGCCGTTTACCTCATTAATCGGCTCCCCACTCCGGTGTTAGGTAATCAGTCTCCTTTTCATGTTTTATTTAACCAATCCCCTAATTATGCAAAATTACAACCGTTTGGCTGCCTCTGTTATCCGTGGTTACGACCCTATAACACCAAGAAATTGGAGCCAAAGTCACGTCCCTGTATTTTTCTAGGCTACTCTAACACCCAATCAGCCTATAAATGCATTGATTTTGTTTCAAATCGACCCTAGACACACCTGGTGCCCCTCCGGACCCACCGCCCTCTACAGTGTTGAGTACACATACTGATAACAACAACCAGATGAATTCTAGTAACAACTCACCGTCCAATTCCCCGTCTGCTCCTGCCTCGTCTGCTTCTTCTCCGTCCGGTTCGTCGCCCACTGTTTCTGAAAATGACCAACCAGTAAATCAACCCCCTTCCGAACTCACTACTTCTGCGTCTCTACAGACCGACTCCACTACCGGACAGTCTGGTGCGCGTCGGTCAATCAGAAATCGTCGTCCTAATCCTAGGTACACCGATTATGTTATCAATCAAACCACAGCTCACCCCTTACCTCCTACTTTAGAGCCTTCTACCGTCGCTCAAGCACTAAAAGACCCTTAGTGGAGGAAAGCCATGGATGAGGAGTTCGAAGCTCTACGTGGCAACAACACCAGGCAGCTTGTACCCCGAGGAGCCGGTGTCCCGATCGGTTGTAAGTGGGTGTACCGTGTCAAGCGCAAATCGGATGGCTCGGTGGATCGGTATAAAGCGCGACTAGGCGCTAAGGGATTCTTGCAGACTGCTGGTCGTGACTACTTTGACACATATAGTCTGGTTATGAAACCTGTCACCATCCGTGTGGTTCTGACCATTGCGTTACATAATCGCTAGGGTCTGCGACAGTTGGATATTAATAATGCGTTCCTAAATGGAACACTATATGGGGAGGTATACATGGAGCAGCCACCAGGTTTCGTTGATCCTCTCTTCCCGAATCATGTATCCAAGTTAACCAAAGCTCTGTATGGCCTTAAATAGGCACCTCGGGCGTGGTACCAGGAGCTTTCAAAATTTTTACTGCATTGTGGGTTCTCTAAGTCGCAGGCAGATGCTTCGTTATTTATTTATTCCGCTAATGGTGTCATTGTTTATTTCTTGGTGTACGTGGATGATATCTTGTTAACAGGCAACAATACTTAGTGGCTTGATAAGTTTATACGGACCCTCTCGGTACAATTCGCTCTTAAGGACCTAGGTGCCTTGCATCACTTTTTGGGTGTGGAGGTTGTTCATACTGTTGATGGAATTTTCTTGTCGCAGAGCCAATATATCACTGATATACTGACATAGTTTAAAATGGATGGTGCAAAGGATGTTTCCACACCATTGGCTGCTTCAGAAAAGTTGTTGCCCATTCAGGTTGACAGTGCTCGGGCTGATGCAACTCAGTTTCGCCGCCTCCTTGGTCTACTTCAGTATTTGGTGATCACACGACCTGATATGGCATTTGCAGTTAATCAGCTCTCTCAATTTATGCATGCACCTTCCGAGTGTCACTGGCAGGCTGCTAAACGACTTCTACGTTATCTCAAAGGAACAGTATGCCATGGTTTCTCTACTACCGCGTACCTAGTGTACCTGGGTGGCAATCTTATTTCCTGGAAGTCCACACGTCAGAAGTCCGTCTCTCGTTCGTCGACTGAAGCCGAATACCGAGCCTTGGCGAATGCAATTGCAGAGGTTCTCTGGGTTAAGAGTCTTTTACAATAACTTAAGTTGAGTCTGCCTAATCCTCCAGTCGTCTTTTGTGACAATTTGAGTGCCACCTACGTTTGCAAAAATCCAGTCTTCCACTCGCGCATGAAACATCTGGCATTGGACTAGTCCTTTGTTCGAGATTTGGTTGCTAATGGTACGCTGGTTGTGCAACATATTCCCTCAACTGCTCAACTGGCAGATCTTCTTACCAAACCACTTAGTCGTCACCTTTTTCTCCANATATATATATATATATATATATATATCTGTTCTAATGTGGTCGCGCCTTCCTGTGCGGCCGTGCGGTTTACACCACTCAATGTTAGGAAATGCACCACTCAATAGTGGTGTATTTTTTAATACGTAGTGGTGTGTTTTTGGTGATGTGTACCTAATAGTGCATATTTGTGTGGTGTATTTCTTATAGAGGACTATATATTATAGAGGACTATGAGGACTAATCCTAGCCATCAAATAAAAAAAACATAAACGACCTACATACATACATACATACATACATACATACATACATACATACATATACATATATATATATATATATATAGCCCGTAAGGGCAGCCTGAGTGGCAAGACCAAGACGCTCGCGGTCGTGAGGTCCTGAGTTCGAAACCGTCTGCCACCCGGGTTTAAGCCGGTCAGCTATGGGCAACCTAGGCTGGTTAACCTCCTTGTGGTCGTTTGCCGGCTAGGATCACAGGGCGAGGGTTTACTCACATACTCGGAAGAGGAGTGGGGTTTGCCTCGATAAACCCAATATATATATATATATATATATATCTGTTCAAATGTGGTCGCGCCTTCCTGTGCGGCCGTGCGGTTTACACCACTCAATGTTAGGAAATGCACCACTCAATAGTGGTGTATTTTTTAATACGTAGTGGTGTGTTTTTGGTGATGTGTACCTAATAGTGCATATTTGTGTGGTGTATTTTTTATAGAGGACTATATATTATAGAGGACTATGAGGACTAATCCTAGCCATCAAATAAAAAAAACATAAACGACCTAGATTAGAAGATGATTAATATGGTAATGACGCATGCAATTGGTATTATGGAAGGATTTTGATTAACTAATATAAGATCACTATTAAATTGTAATTAAGGTTAGAAAATCATTACAGCATTCCATACGGACGAAACAAAAAACAAACCAAAGACTCGCGTAGAAAAGGTTATGAACACCGATGTGTGCCTATTTACTGAGTATTGTGTGCCTATAACGTATAAGTTGTATGCCTAACGTGAAAAATAATAAAAGTAGGTTAATGAAAAGTTTTAAAGATTTACTGAGTATTGTGTGCCTCAGTACTTCTTTCCTGTCTAACTAGGCACACGATTTAATTATTGAGGCATACATTATATCAGTAAATGTCACACATTGTATGCTTCCTTACGCATACGGAATATAAGTAAAATATATGCACAAAATTCTTCAAAAACAAAAATTAATAAAACAAAAGCATTTAGTAATCAATCTAACACTTTTAAAAAATATTATTCCTGAAATTTTTCATTGCCTACTTCAATTATTATTCACGCTATGTGCACAACTCATACGTCACAGACTCACAGGTAATTCAAGTATCTACATGAAGTTGATTCAAAAAATTCTTCCCAAAAAAATTAATAAAAACAAAGCATTTGAATACGACATAGGCACACGGTGTTCATAACCTTTAAAAAAATTCTTTAAAACTTTCATTAACCTACTTTTATTATTTTTCACATTAGGCACACAACTCATACGTTATAGGCACACAATACTCAGTAAATAGGCACACATCGGTGTTCATAACCTTTTCTACGAGAGTCTTTGGTTTGTTTTTTTGTTTCGTTCGTATGCAATGCAGTACTGATTTTCCAACCTTAATTATAATTCAATAGTGATTCTATATTAATTAATCAAAAGCTTTCCATAAAACTAATTAATGTAAAATATCATCTTTTCCCTTAATTAACTATAAAACTAATCTAGTTTGAGAAAAACGTTATGAATTCTCTCTCGACGAACAGTGAAGAACAGGATCAGTTAGATCGCAGCAAGAAGAAAACGAAAACAAATACGGAATCGCCGATGGGTGAGGCAAATCCGACCACCGGAGAGGACCAAACACGAAGCGCTGAACCGGAGAAGCAGACTGGAACTCGATCTTTCAAGCAGATCGTGGCCAACGAATCTATGCAAAGTCAGCAGAGCCTGCAAGATGACATTGATCTTGTCTCTGAAGATGAAGAGGATCCCGATGATGATGCGAATCCAACCTGTCTGGTCATTAGGCTTACAAGGGAAGAGAAGCTTTGGCTTAGAAGCAAATGGAAGCAGACTCTCATTGTGAAAGTTATGGGAAGAAATGTGGGCTATGGCTATTTGTTGAGAAGGCTCACAACGCTTTGGAGACCAAAGGCAAGGATGGAGCTTGTAACTGTCGACAATGGTTACTACTTGGTGAAGTTTGCATCGGTGGATGATTACGAATTTGCAAAATATGGAGGACCCTAGATGGTGTTAGATCACTACCTTATTGTCAAAGAATGGAGGCCTAATTTTGATCCTTTTACTGACAAGACAGAGAGCATGATAGTTTGGATCTGATTTCCTTGCCTACCAGCAGAGTACTATGATCACGACTTCCTAATGCGTGTTGGGGCAAAGGTCGGCCGCCCTATTAACATCGATACTGCCACTAGTTTAGTGTCGCGAGCTAGTTTTGCACGGGTTTGTGTGGAAGTCGACGTTACTAAGCCGCTGCTTGCCAAATTCACGTTAAAAAATAGAGTCCGACCGGTGGTGTATGAAGGATTACATCTCATCTGTTTTAAGTGTGGAAGGTATGGCCACAATGCCGAAGCATGTCATCTGAATCGCGGAGAAGAAGCGAACCAAATGGCGGTCGAGGACGGCGGTCAGAGCGCGGAAAACGGCGCCGGCAAGGGCAACGGTCAGAAGGGTGCTACGCATGGAAAGGCTATCGCTATTATGGGAAATGCGGTGATCAGACCAGAAATCACAGAGGATTATGGAACCTGGATGATAGCAACTAAGCCTAAGATGAATTATGCTAAAAATCAGGGCAACGGGAATAATGGAGGGCAGGACTATGGTAAGAGAAATCAGCATGAGAATGGAAAAGGAAAGCAAGCAGGGGCGCAGACTGGGTCAAGATACGCGAGTCTGGAAGATCAAACCGATATGGAAGGTGATCAGGTGGCGGAGGAGAACACGGGTGTGCAATCGGAACCTCAGAGTCATAACAAAGGGAAAAAAACTATGAGCCAACCAAGGGGAAAGAGGCTTACGGCCCAAGTTTCAGAAAAGCAAATACTGGGGAATAACAAACATGGGTCTCACAAGCGTCAGCCCGAAATCGGGGAGTCCAGTACTAGGAAAAATAAGAGTAACCAAGCCCATGAAACGCAAAGGAACCAACCGAGAGCTGCCTCAGAACATACGTTAGTCATGGGTGACAAAAATGGGCCTAAAAATGTCCAGGTCATTGAAACGGACTATGTAAATGGCGCAGAGTGCCTGGAGGATACAGCGTGCTTGCATGAGCATCATGGCGATCCACCGGATGACGACCAGTGGGAGGATGCGATGCCTGCTGAGCTCCTGAGCGGGGAGGTGTCTCTTGAGTCTTCGGGCGCTGCGACCATGGAGGTCGAGTCCTGAGGTGTTCCCTTCCTGTGCTCTCTGTGTTTTATTTTTCCTTGTGCGGTTTTTTGTTGTGTGTGTTTTGCTTTGGCTTGCTTTTTCATTTGTCTTGTTTTTATGAAGGTCATAAGTTGGAATTGCCAAGGTGCAGCTGCTAAGAGCTTCCTTAGGGCTGCAAAGCTGTTAATTAATAAACATCACCCGGATATCCTCTGCTTGGTGGAAACTAAGACGTCCGGGATCAATGCGGATGCCATTTGCATGAAGCTTGGTTTCGAAAATTGGGCGAGAGTGGAAGCTCTCGGGTTCAGTGGGGGAATATGGGTACTTTGGTCAAACACGTTACAGATCGAAGTGACGACTTCCCACCCTCAATTTGTGCACATGACAGTTCGGGAATCCTTCGGAAGAGTGTGGAATCTATCGGTTGTCTATGGGAGCCCGTCTCCCCAACTCCGCCGTCGGCTTTGGAGCTCACTAACTCGGAATAAAGTTCAAGTTAATTACCCTTGGTTGATCATCGGTGATTTTAATGCTATCCTCAACAGTGAGGAGTGCTCGAATCCGTTTAACCAGGGGAACTACCGTAATGCTGACTTCAAGAATTGGACCTTTAATGAAGCTTTGGTTGATTTGGGATTCTCGGGCAAGAAGTTTACGTGGTGGCGAGGTAAGGAGGAAGGGACTTTCAAAGGGGCGAGGCTTGATCGTGCACTTTGCTCGATTGACTGGATGGATCTTGTGCAGACCACGACAGTCACTCACCTTCCAGCGATCGAGTCCGACCACTGCCCTATCCTGGTTGAGTTTGACAACAAAAGGAAGCAACGCAACAATAGTTTCATGTTCCAAGGAGCTTGGACGTCCCATTATTCCTTCATTGACTATGTTAGGCGAAATTGGGATGCGGAAGCATCGGTTTGGCATAATAAGGATACGATGGCAGACAAGTTTAAGGAATGGAATAAAATAGTTTTTGGTAATATTCACTATAAGAAGGATAGGTTGCTGAGACGGTTGGAAGGTATTCAGAAACGGTTGTGTCAGACACGGCATGCGGGGCTGATTTCGCTGGAACGGGAGCTTCGGAAAGAATTAGAAGATGTTCTTCATCAAGAGGAAATCTTCTGGTTCCAAAGAGCTAGAGAGGAGTGGATTGAGTCAGGCGACCGCAATACCAAGTTCTACCACGCCGCAACGAGGAGCAAGAAGGCTAAGCAAGGGGGTTACAACTTCGTGGACAAAGAGGGTAATCCCATGACGGACGCCCACCAAATCCAAACTGCTATTCAGGAATATTTTACTGGTATTTTCACTAAGGACGCAGAAGTGGATGTCTCTCAGGTTCCCCATGGTCTATTTCCGACTCTTAGGGAGGATGAATGCGAGGCGTTCAATGCGAGTTTTTCGACAGATGAAATCAGAACAACTCTTTTCGATATGGGACCGCTTAAAGCCCCAGGCCTGGATGGGTTTCATGCCATGTTTTATCAAAAAGCTTGGTCAGTGGTTGGGGCATCGGTGGTCAGGCAAGTGGACATGTTCTTACAGACAGGGGTGATGGAAGAGGGTATGAACAATACATGGATTGCCCTCATCCCGAAGAATAGCTGCCCCACCAATCCGAATCAATACCGACCGATTAGTCTTTGTAACGTTATTTACAAAATCATTACAAAAGCTATGACTAACCGGTTAAAGCCCATTCTGAGAAAATTAATTGGACAGGAGCAAAGCAGTTTTGTGCCGGGTCGACAAATCACGGATAATATTTTGCTATACCAAGAAGTCATGCATTCCATGCGCAATAAACAAGGTCACAAAGGTTTTATGGTTCTCAAAATTGACCTCGAGAAAGCCTACGATAGGCTCAACTAGGACTTCATCCGAGACACCCTCAAAGATGTTGGAATGTCGCCTGTGTGGGTGCGTAATATAATGGCCTGCGTGGAGTCCCCCAGAATGAATGTGTTATGGAACAATAATCATCTTGACCAGATCACGCCTACCAGGGGAATACGGCAGGGAGACTCTATATCACCTTACCTGCTCGTCTTGTGTATGGAAAGATTGAGTCATACCATTAAGAAGGAAGTGAACAAAGGAAGTTGGAAAGGCATTCGCCTTTCAAGGTATGGTCCTCTCCTTACCCATCTTTTTTTCGCTGATGATCTTGTCTTGTTTGCTGAAGCTTCGCAGGATCAAATAACTACTATCTTCGACTGTCTAGAAAGATTTAGCCAGGCCTCGGGGCAAAAAGTAAGTTTGAGTAAATCTCAAATTTTCTTTTCTAAAAATGTGGAGGAAGAGAAAGCCCAATGGATAGCAGCCATGGCGGGTATACCCATGACTACCAATCTTGGTAAATACTTGGGAGTCCCAACGTTTCACGGGAGAGTTACAAATAATCTGTTTGGCCCGATGCTAGATAGAATGGATGACAGATTAAATGGTTGGAAGACCAAATTCCTAACTCTAGCGGGGAGACAAGTTCTAGCTCAATCGGTACTCCAAACAATCCCGTACTATGGAATGCAGACAATCCTAATGCCGGCTGGAGTATGGGAGGAGATTGACCAGAGAATCCGCAGGTTTATATGGGGTGGGACCCCGGAAACAAGGAAGTGCCACCTGGTTAGCTGGGGAACGGTTACAAAACCAAAGCATCTTGGAGGGTTGGGAATTAGAGCGGCAAAGGATATGAACATGGCGTTTATGGCAAAGTTGGGATGGCAAATCGCGACCAATAAAGATAGTTTATGGGTTAAAGTCTTCATGAATAAATATGGTCAAGGACGGACGGGCATTGAGGTGATACGTGCAAAGACAAACTGCTCGAATGCGTGGAGAGGCATAGTTGCGGCGTTACCCATAGTCCGATTAGGAATCCGCCATCACGTTAGGAACGGAACAAGCACACAATTCTGGAGCGATGCGTGGATCCTAGATGAACCCCTATCTTTTACAATCCCTGATCATGCACCAATTACTCAGGGGCAAGGGCGGGTGACTGACTACTGGGAGGAAGATAGGGGATGGAAGTGGGAGTGTTTGGGGCAACTGCCTGTTCAAATCAAGACACGCCTGCAGAATTTCAAACTACAAGAGGGGGAGGACGACGACGAGCGGTACTGGAGCCGGGAAGCGTCAGGTAAGTTCTCTATTTCGTCGGCCCATGCGCTGAGTCATGTTTCCTTGGATGACATGCAGGAAGGCGTATGGAAGAATCTGTGGTGACTAAAGGTGCCTAGCAAGCTCAAGACGTTCCTATGGACTGCTACTCACGATCGGATTATGGGAAATGGGGAACGAAAACGACGCGGTCTTGCTGTGGATGATAGCTGCGACTGTTGTTCTAGAACTCGGGAATCCACCGACCACATCCTACGACACTGCACAGCAGCCAAGCAGGTGTGGGAGGCGTTCACATCAACTGGACAACGAAGCAGATGGAGGCAATCTACCGTTCGACAATGGATCACGTATAACATAACCCATGGGAAAGATGAGATATATGGCGTACATTGGCCTACACGGTTTGCCATCATTGTATGGTGGCTGTGGAAATGGAGGTGTGACAGAGTGTTCAATGAACGCGAGCGTGATATCCAACACAAGATCAACCGGATCAGAGAAGCTGAAGAGGAAATTACTCGGGTGTTCACTCGTCACGGCAGCAATATGAGCAGGACGGGAAGAATCAGGACTAGGCGTCTAAGGTGGGATGCTTCTGCGGATCATCAGGTCACGCTCAATATCGACGGGAGCGTGAAACCAAGCATCAACAGAGCAGGCATAGGGGGGTCATGCATAATAGAGACGGTGAATGGATGGCGGGTTTTTTTCGTGGTACCACATGCAAAGACCCTCCCTGGGTAGAAGCGGAAGCCATGGAGGAAGGCCTTAGGTGGGCGTGGCAGAGAGGTGTTCGCGACATGGAGGTGCAGTCGGACGCAAGGAACGTGATTCAATGGATGCGGGACGGTTCGTCGGGGCATGGACCGGTCAGAGATTATATTAATAGGATTAAAAGTTGGATCGACAAGGAGTGGAGAATCTCGTTCAAAGTGATATATCGAGAGCAGAACAAGGTGGCCGATGGTCTTGCGGTTGGAGGGGCTATGTATCGCGAGGAGGTTGTGACGTTTGCTGACTGCCCGAGGATAAGCGATGATGCGTATTTCGAAGATTTGGCGCATGTTTCTTGAGTGAGAAGAGTGGTGGAGTCTGACTAAATGTCACTCCCCAGGGGTCCCCCCCTCCTTTACGATTAAAAAAAAAAAANGGTAGTTTTGGGCTTTTAAAGGCTAGCACCTTTGGAACCAAACCAGGCCATATATATAGCCTTGCCCTAATATTTCTTAAGAGGAGTGAATATATACAGAGATTGTCAGGAAAACAGTTTTCACGTAGAAATCTCTAGGAGTTCTCGCGTGCCCGACCGGTGGACAGACTAGAGGCCGGACGATTGGACGGTTTTGATTCTGCCAAAACACGCTTCAAGGGTAAACCTTTCTAACTCCTTCACTTACATAGAATCATAGAAAATGCGATGCTTCCGCTGCGCATGTTTGTATTTTCTAACAGTGGCATCAAGAGCTAGGCTTTTTCTACTGATTTTATGTTTAGATTAATTTGTGGTTTTTGGTTTAAAAATCTTGGGTTAATTAGTGAATATAATAATTTGATTATTATATTATATTGTTATTATATAATAACATATAAGATATATTATTATTATAATAATAATAATAATTGAAAGAAAATTAAAACAATTTGTTGTTTTTACGTAAAAAGAGTTTTACGTGAGTTTTATATATATTAGATATATATTATATTAAAACAAAAGGAAAACGAAAGAGTTTTACGTAAAAAAAAAAAAAAAAAAAAAAAAAAAAAATATT
>CM008334.1:33307774-33323380 GCA_002525835.2 Ipomoea batatas | reverse complement strand
GGGTTTTACGTAAAACTCGGATTTGTTTTGCGTTTTTGCGTTTTTGCGTTTTTCTTGTTCATCGTCTCCGGCCGGTGTTGTTGGTTGAAGAGTTCAACCACCAGCGACTAGCAGCAGCAGAGACATATCTGCTTCTTCCCGTTGTCTGCGTATTCATCCCGGTGAATATGGCCGGCGACGCGGAGGAGATGGTCGGCTTGGAGTCGCCATTGTTGGTCGAAGACGTCTGGCTTCCTCCTCTGATCTGAGTTGCGCAGTCGGCTATCGTATGGGATTTGCGATCGGCGGCCTATGACTCCAGCAGTGCAGTTTGTTGCTCTAGAGAAGGCGATGAAGAGTTCAAAGCACGCTTCAAGGGTAAACCTTTCTAACTCCCACATTTACATAGAATCATAGAAAATGCGATTTGATGCTTCCGCTGCGCATGTTTGTATTTTCTAACAGTGATGACTATACAATGAGTACGGGTCATGCGTCTCTTTGGTAATTGAGCTCCATGTCCGGGTGAGTTCTTCCCGATCACTTGAATATTTTTAAGGTATTTTTAATCTATCCAATTAATTTCATCTATAGATCTATTTTTTTAATGGATGAGATTGGTTATATTACTTATATATATGCTCAAATGTAGCCGCGCCTTCCCATGCGGTATGCACCACTAGTGTTAACAAAATACACCACTAGTATTGGTAAAATGCACAACAATTAAAATACACAAAAATACCAAAAAACACATAACACACCCAAAATAATGCACCATAACTCCCCTGCCCCTAATTGTGCATTTTCGAGCACTGTGTGGTGTATATTTGCATATCTAGTGGTGTGTTTTTTGGTGATGCGTACCTAATGGTGTATATTTGTGTTGTGCATTTTCTAACATTGAGTGGTGTATATTTGTATACATAGTGGTGCGCCCGCATTGACCGCACATTAAGGGCACGGGCGCCCCTGAACTCTAATATATATATATATATGAAAGGGTTCCCGTGCGGTTGTGCGGTTATGCGCCTTAAGCATTACAATGACACATCTTAAACTCACAAACGAAGTACCTTAAAAATGCAAACCATACGCACCTAAAACTTCAAGCCAATGCACCATAAGTACATAAACCACGCACCTTAAGTACACAAACCATGCACCTATGGTTTTAAAATGACGCACCTTAGTTTCAACAACTCACGCACCTTAAGAAAGAAAAAATGCACCTTAAGAAGAAAAACCACACACCATAAGCTTTAGGTTCACTTACCTTATGTTTCAATACTGACGCACCTTAAGCATACAAACCACATACCTTAAGAAGGAAAATCACGCACCTAAAGCAACTGTGTAACCACACAAGAAAAGGTCAACCATACGGGAACTTTTATATATATATATATATATAAAGGATCCTGTGAAACAATTGTCTTAGGTGAGAAATATGATGAAATTGTATCCGTAGATTGAGTCCAGATCAAGGGTCCAAATTAGATATTTTTTTATAAAAAAAAAAATAAAAATAAATTGCGGTGGCATTATTGTAATTTTTGTAAGTTAAATTTTTTTTTTTGCCTTCTAGTGCACATTTTTCCTTCTTCCAGTGCACATTTTTATGCCATATAGTGCACATTTTCCCTTCTTCTAGTGCACATTGTTATGCCATACAGTGCACATTGTTATGCCATATAGTGCATATTTTCCCTTCTTCCAGTGCACATTTTTATGTCATACAGTGCACATTCTTCCTTCATCCAGTGCACATTTTTATGCTATATAGTGCACATTGTTGTGCTTTCCAAAGCTTTTTTTTAAAATTGTAGATGACGAATTTTTTTTAAAGATCAATTAATCTTGATCACTAATTACTAATTTGAGTTGAATATTGTTTGTTTGTTTATTATTTATGGTCGTTTATGATTTGTGATGATGATCCTATATTAAATTTAATTTTTTCAATAATTGTTTCACATCTTTGTGCCTCCAGTGCACATTTTTTTGCCTTCTAGTGCATANTATATATATATATATATGATCAAGAATTTATTACACTAAAACTAGTATATAGCATATATATATATATGCGTCAAACCTTTGTTGGCCAACTATGTTGCACGAAAACGAGAAATGAGAAACACGAAAGCACTAAGTTAAAAAATGTAGATGTATATTCATAAATATTTCCAAAGATTAGGTTTGCAAACTCAATGATGCTAACATATATTGTGCTCGCAAATTTGTCTAGTCTAACACCTCACATTTTTTTTTATTTGTTATCATCATAATATTCTATACCTTGATAGAAGATAAAGAGAAGTAAAAATCGTAGTCAATAGTCACTATGTTTATCGCAAAACAAGGTTTAATGAAATTTTAATATTTTAAAATTTGGTTGGAAATTTTTTAAATGGTCGCAAAATGCGTTTTTGAACCTTTTTTTTTTCTTGGTTAGAAAATAGACCAAAATTTTCCAAAAACTTTGGAGTTATTAGGAAATGACCATAAAACATTTTCGAATTAGGCCCTGTTTGGTAAATAATCAGCCAATTTTGGCTTATTTGATCACTATTGGTTGTTTGGTTAATAAGCTTTTTGTAACTCCAAAATGTTAAAATTCAAAAGGCTACTCAAAGCAGCCTTTTCAATTAGCTTTTTGAGAAAAGAAATTATACCAAATAGCTATCAGCTAACAGCCAATTTATCAAACAACTTTCTACAATCAACTAATATTATCAACAAATCATACATTTTAACCCAAACAGCCAACCCAATCAGCCAACAGCCATTTACCAGGACCTTACTGTTTTCGAATGAGTTTCTGTGAGTTTGGAAGCAAAACATTTCTAAAATGGGGAAACCGCTAGCTTTGGAGTATCCATCCATCATAGTTGGTCATTCAACATATTAGTGTGATAGACTGGCCTGTTGGTCAACTACTCAACTAGCATATTAGTCCAACAAACCTACACAAAAAGATTAGCTAGTCAAAAAAAATTATCTTTTGAAGTATGAATCAAACTGTAAAAGATTAATTCTTTTTAATAAACAATTGTATAACCAACATTCTTGATAAATAGATAAATAAATTTCTACCAACTTAAAATAATATTTTTATTTCATAGTACTAAAATACTCAGTATTGTTTAAAATGTTATTAGTCATATCTAAAACTTTAAGTACTTGTGGTTGAATTGCTATATATAAAGTTACAATAATTACATAGAAAATTCTCAAATAACAGTAGCTACTAATAAAATCAAAGAGAATGGCAATTCACAGCTTGAAATCCAACAAGGCTGAGGTTCCATCAAGACCCTTTGCATGAAAATGTGCTATATAATCCTCGACGGTGGTTTCCCTATACTTGGGTGGATTCTCATCCGACAGTAGTTCCTTAATCGGTCCATAAATCCGCGACGACATGAACAAGTATGTACTTAAGAAACATGCCACTGATATCCTTGGACCACAATGGTTAGCCAACACTCTGTGTTCTAAACTCTTGAACCTATCATTCGTCACAAGCTGCATGCCCCAAGAAGAAAAGGTAATTACAGTAATTATATTTATTATATTGTTCGGTCCAAATTAAAAAACAAATTCAAAACTTAAACTTCAGCACAAATTTAAAAAAAACAAGTCAATTAAGTTCAAACAATATAATGCTTGCCTGGAGAAGATCTCCAATGTTGACGACTAAAGCCCCCGGGGTAGGGGGAACATCAATCCACTGGTTCTGGTGAAGAACTTGAAGGCCACCTATATCATCATCTTGAAGCAAAATTGTGAGAAAATCGTTATCGGCATGCTTGGTGGTGCCTAAAGTAAGGTCTGGTTGTGGACAGGCTGGGTAGTAATGCCCCAAAAGATTTAGCCCCTTATTGCACTCAATGTTGTTGAGATAGTTAGGATGGAGGCCTAAAGCCTCTGATAGTAGTTCAAACAAAACACCCCCCAGTTTTTGCACTTCCTTGGAGTATTTGATAAGAATATCACTGCATCAATGGTTAACAAAATTACATCCCAACTGTCAAAGATTGGTTGAATATTGCTTCAAGAATTATTTAGTACTATTTGTTTAATGACTCGGCGAAAATATTAGTGTTAAAAATAGAAAAAGTGTCAAAGTCCATATGTGTAATTGGGTATGGAACTAAAAAAGAATGGCTAAAAATCGACGGTCACCTATAAATTTAAGGTCCAAAAATAGAATTAACTCTTGAAATGATTATAGGCAGATGTTATGATTGATTTTAGGACTTGAATTTATCTATCATTTGAGTATAATATTGTCTATACTTGTAATTAACATGTGTAATTTTCACAGACAATTTACTAGTGTGCAATGTGACCTCCATAGGTGTACATTTGCACTGTCAGTTCATCATGGCTAAGTTCCATATGTTTGTCTTACTAAATTAAAGCATCAAATTTATTTTTTTTCTCTTGTTTTCTTCTTATTTTTCTTCATGTTTTTAAATAAATGGATAGTTCATATTTGTCCACGAGGGAGTGGTTCTCATAGAAGGTAAGACATATATATAATGGATAACTCTATCTAAACACTATAAGTCTATAATACAATCATAAAGTCTATTTCTTGGGCAACTAATAAAATTCTTAGTATATTATTTCTCTATTTCAGAAATATGATTCTTAATTATTCTTTCAAAATTCAACCAAACATGTTAACTAGAGAAACAGAATCATGTAATATAGCATACCTGCAAACAGGAGGCAGTTCATGAGGATGAGGAGGATTAGGAGCCATGATGCAGAGGACACTGTCCCTCCAATTAGCGGCTGGTGCAGTATACAGATCAAAGTTGCAGTTGTATATTACCTTCCTTGATTGATCTCGTGTATACCATTCCTTCTTCACCTCTGTATCTTGCTCATGGAATCCTCGTACCCCTCTCTTGATTTCCTCCAAAACAGTACCTGGGATCCCATGATTCACCACTTGGAAGAAACCCCATGTTTCAGATGCTTCTCCAATTGCCGCAACGACCTCTCTGCGCTTCTTCTCATTCCCATGAATGCCTTCAAGGTCTATGATTGGGATATTGTGTTTGTTGGCAGTGGAAATATTATTGGATGAGCTTTGGATTGTTTTTGGATGAATGAAAATTGTTGGGAGTTTGGTTATGCCAGCATCAACAAGACCTTTTACACCAGCTTTGGTCTCATCAAAGGCCTTCAGCTCACTTTGCCTGTCAGGGTGAAATTGGTTCAAATTTGTGGCTTCCATTTTAACTAATTAAAACCCAAGGAGAAATGGGGAGATTGGTTCAGATTTGTAGCTCATCGTTCTGGAAATAAATATGGAAATTGGAATGTAGCGACGTAGCGTCCTGATTTCGCCAGCACGTGCGTTGAAATAATGTGGATTGTTGTCCATTACGGCATTACCGCATTACGTAACGCTTTTTTCTTCTTCTTCTTTTTTTTTTTGAATTAATTTTATTTTTTGCCCAAATTTATATGTAATACTTCACTTTTAGTCCTTTTTTTTATTAGAACATTTTCATTTGATCTTAGTATTATTGTTTTTTTTTTTTTTTTCCAAAGGTATCCCTCCGACCGACAACTAGGGGACTAACCCTCACATGGGTGGGCATCGAACTCCCAACCTCATGCTTAAGGGATAAGGTGCTGAACCACCACGCCAACCATGTTGGTTGATCTTAGTATTATTGTGTCATAATCATTTTTAGTCTTCTGTTAACAAGATCATTAAAATATCATTAAATATAAAGACATTTCGATCCTTTTAATACAAAATAGGTTGACCCACTATATTTTTTTATTTATTTTTTGAAAAAATTCGTAATTGAAGACCGTTTTATATAACAATATTTAAATATTTTTATTCGACCAAAAATAGTCCTGCTACAATAATACTAGGATCAAAAGTGGNCTGTTTTGATCCCCACATTTATATCAATTTCACGTATTTCTCTCGTTTTATTTTTTTATTAACTATTACTCCGTATCATGCTTGTTGGCCTAATAAAATATAGGAGAATATCCTGCCGTTTCATTTGCCACGATTAAAATATTCGAATTTAAAAATCATCTTATTCACATTATAATACTTTTTGTTGTCATTCATATCAAACATAAGGACATATACTCTTGCACCGAAAATGCTGTAACATAATTTTTGTATATGAAGGTTACAATTTTGATTATTGTCAATATCTTATCGAGCGGGTCTCGGACATATGATATTTCTTTCTTTCTTTCTTTCTTTCTTTCCTTTTTTCTTTTTTTACGCCAGAGGGACTAAAAGGTCCCAAAATTAATAGATTATTTTTGTGGGTACACCTCTAGCATATTTCTCCAACAAGGTACAAGGTCTTGATGTCCTTGGAGGGGTATCCAAAATTGACGTCCCCAGTAGCTGATTTGCCCCAAGTTAGCCAGGTAATCAGGACATTGGTTGTCTTCCTGAATAACATGGGTGATATTAATGTCCTACATCTGACTCATGATGGCTCTGCAATCATTAATCAAGGTATCGGCTTCTGGCGCGAGAATCGGACTCCCCCTTGATAACATGAACAATCGCTTTCGAGTCTACCTCACCCACAATCCTCTCCAGCCCACGGTTTTTGACAAGGATGAGCCCCTCTCTCATACGCCAAAGCTCAACAGTGAAGTTGCTTGTGACTCGAAACCCACGACCTAAGCGTCATTGTGGTCTCGAACCACACCTCCCGCACTAGCAAAGCCTGAGCTAGTTTTTTTTAGCCCCATCCATATTGAGTTTGAGGAACCTATGAGTTGGTAAAGACCACCAACCCCATATTTGTTATCTATGCGTTAAGCTATAGGGTTTAAGTAAGATTTGCTAAGCTTCCACTACATCTTTCATCGTGCAACTCACCACTTCCTTAGGTGATAGGAACATGCTATTGAACACCATTTCATTTCGAGCCTTCCAAATATTCCATAGCACGTAGCGGAACAATAACTTCCAGTTGCCATTGTTTCACCTAGAATTATCCACATTACAATTGACCTCCACTTAGTCTAATGGAGGTGTATGGGTTGTGGCATTGAAGTTTGCTAGCGCTGTGCATTGATTCCAGCAGTTCAAGCCCATATCGCAACGCTTGAATAAATGATCCAGCGACTCTTTTCCCTCTCCGTTGAAAGGAACATCCTGACTCTTTCAATGCAACGCACTTGCCAAACCTAACATCGGTCGTCTCCCTCCTCTTCATGACATGCAATGAAATTATAAGTATATTTAACTGTAAAGTGACCCGTACATGAATGAGGTCAACTCAATGCGTCTTTTTGTGTGTATTCTACCGAAATGGGGATGGACCTAATGCAATTGACCAAATTGCCCGGTAGGAAACTCTCCATAACACCCACATCCCAAGTCTTATTTTTCCAAGATGAAATGGTTGACATTCACTATGATATAAATGCATGGAGTATCTTCCAAGAGTGCATCTCCAACCCACCAATCCGACCAAAAGTTGAGGGAGGCCTCAGTCCCCACTTTCCATTATTTAATCCCTTTTGTCAAGATTTTTCTTCCCATAAGAATGCCTTTCCATCCCCATGATGCATCTCCCTTGTTATTGACGAAAAGGGATTATTATGATTTAACATACGTCTCTCTTAAGGCCTTAATCGACATCTTCTTCGAGCAAGTAACGACTTGTTTGACAGTGTGAATTTTCCTAAAGTCCTCGTCATGCTTCTTGTAATAATCTGGAGTGCTAACACTTGCATAGTATATGTAGGAACCGCGGCAAGGGAGGCTTGAACAAGCACCCTTCTACCAGTCATGTTGAGAGATTTCGCTTTTAAAGTAGCTAGCTTTTTCCTCATCTTCCCAATCATCGAGACAAACTTGAACAAGCACCCTCTTGCTAGCCATGCTGAGAGATTTCGCTTTTCAAGTGGCTAGCATTTTCCTCATCTTCCCAATTATCGAGACAAACATGTCATTCACATATGATCTTTTTAGTATAGGCTATTACATAACCTTTTCAGTTGAGTCCGTCACATAATATTTTCCTGATTTTCCTAATCATCGAGGCAAACATGTCATTCACATATGATCTTTCTAGTATGGGTTACTACATAACCTTTTCAATTGAGTTTGTCACACACAATATTTTTCTAGAATCGACAAAAGCTTGTTCTCGTGCAAATTTATTTGTTCTCTTTCTTTTCCATCTCTCATTTAAGTCACTTTCTCTCTCAACCACCAATACAAAAGAAATTCCAAAAAAAATTATGTTGGGGTTGCTTTTATCTCTTATATAGATCTTATATGTTTACTATAAATTATAATTTGTGACAAGTGATGATTAAATATCAAATATAACTTGCAACTTATATAGTGCATTAAAAAAATCAAACGGAAGATCCAGGGTATATTTGTTAATGTCCAAAACTTAAGTGGGTCTAATTGGAAATTATCCAAATTTAAAGTATCAGAAAATAAATGTCTTGCTATCGGCGTGCAGTACGAGGAAACAGTCGAGCTACAGCAGAACTGCTGAAGTTTTGCAAAATGGTGTGAATTGACTGAGAGAGAAAGCGAAAGAACGAAGCTTTTTCTTCCCCCCCAAAGGAAATGGATGCAGCCGAAGCCCCTCTATCGACTTCTCCATCCCAATCTAGTTTCAGGTACTGCGAAACCCAAAGCTGTTTTCTCATAGTTCTTGATTTCCCCTATTGCCAAATCCAGTTATTTAGCTCGATAAAGTTCCAATTTTTCTGTTGTTTTAATTGTGTTACGGAGTTTCTTTATTGTTATGCAGCCAACAACGCCATTTCTATCATGCTGTCGACAGACTAAAGTTCAAGATGGTTACTTTTCTTTTCTGTAGTTTTCAATCTTGGGAAATTTCAGTGGTTTTTATGATTTCAAGATTTATTGTTTAGCAACTTTGGTTCAATAGGAGACATTAGTCGATCTATTGGGCATGGCGGGCCGTCTTCCTTGCTTGCCAATGGTGATTTGTTGCAGCACCCGGGACGAGCTTGATGCTGTTTACTCCGCCTTATCAACCCTCTCCTACATCTCTATCTCTGCCGTGGTATATTTTAACATTCCCTTCTTACTTTTCCTTACCTTGTTTTAGATACCATAACCAATTTAGTTTGGGTGACCAGAAAAACTCGCAGCCACTACAGAAGTTGTGCACGGGTAAATCCGGCATTGCATTGTGACCCTTTCTAACAAAGAATCAGAACCACAAGGAGGAAAATCAATCTAGGTATCCCATAGCTGACTAGCTCAAACCAAGAAAGACATTAGGCCACTCCTATTGGGAATCGAACTTGTAACCTAGTGGTTAGCCAGTCAACAGTTTGATCAACTTGATTGTGATTGCCCCCTAACCCATTTAGTTGATTCTATGAAGAAAGATGTATGCTATTGGAGTTTGATTGGAGAGTGGAAGGTTGACTAGAAGGGTATGTGTGAGTTAGTGTGTCTTAGTAGATAAAGGTGTAATTTTTATCAGTGGATTTGTGTTTATGTTGAAAACCGTTGTGTTAAATTGTGGCGAAGGGATTGTTTTAAAATTCCTTGAGCTCTAGTGATGTAGATTTGATTTATGCAGTACAGTGACCTCTCTGAGGCAGAAAGAGCGCAGGTTTTTGCCACGTTTCGCCAGGCTGTGATGAGGTGGAATCGTCAACCCATGGCTCAACCACAAGATGCAGGGAATGGAGAAAAGGAAGAGAAGTCTCACATGATTGTTGTGACAGATGCTTGCCTTCCTCTGGTTAACTCTGGGGAGTTACCTTTTAATGCTCGTGTGTTGATTAATTATGAGTTACCAACTAAAAAGGTAAGGAGACAGTTTCTTTGTAGATTTGGCAACCTCTCCAGTTTTTGGAGTTAAACCAACTTCCTTTTTCTAACTGTTATTATCTTTTTCATGTTTGTGAATTGTGACTAATGATTTACCCGTGCATTAGACTTGTGAACTTTCCATGTCTAGAATCATAACCATCCATCCGAAATTCTACTATAGAGTAATGCTTAATAATGGTTTGCTGCCTTGTTTTACAAAGTCTTCTTGCCGTTGACTTCTGAAAAGAGCGTACTTAAAAAAATAGTGTGATAGTTCTGAGAAGTGCGTTTTTACTTGTTAAAACATATGAACCACTTGTTGAGAATGAGGGAGAAAGTGGTTTTCCACTTGTTGATGCTTTTTAGAGGATTTCTTGTACTCTACCATATGATATTTCCTCCCCCTCTTATCATATTGTTTCTTTTGGTTGAACATAACAATTTGTAGGGGAAAAAAGGGAAATGTGTTACCGCTATATGTGCTCCAAGATACGGTATGCCTTAATGGACACATTTCCTCACTGTGATGCACATTCTTTTGCAGGAAACGTATATGAGGCGCATGGCTACTAGTTTGGCAGCAGGTTCTATAAAATTTCCCCTTCCCTAATCTTCGCTTCTCTCCTATTACATATATGTAACTACACTAGGGTATATGCTTCTTTCATTATTTTATTTTATTTTATGAATTTGTGCAGATGGAATTGTGATCAACATGGTTGTTGGAGGTGAGGTTGTAGCGCTCAAGAACATTGACGAAAACAGTGGCTTTCTAATAGCAGAAATGCCCATAAATGTGAGTTTTTCAGTATGGACTCTGCTAAGTCGTATCTTTCCCGTAAAAACCATAGTAACATTCAATTCCTTAAGCTATACGTTGAAATGATTGCAAATTCTAGTCCCTATCTCTTGCAATTGCTTAGACCCGTTATCACTGCTGACCCGTTGGAGATGATACTGATATTAACTATGGTTGTAAACAGATTTTAGAGATGCTGTGAAGATTTCAGGCTGTTGGAATGACATAAAATACACACATAACAGACTAGACAGTTACAGCCACAGGCCAGTGATAGAATTACCTTAAAAAGAACTTCATTCTGTTTTGAATTTGCGATTCTCATTGTAAGTACCCAGGGAAAGCAGCTTAAATTTGACTATTTTGAAACATGATATGTGCAGTCTGCTCCTCAGTGTTCCGGACATGTTAAAAAGACGGATTTTGGTGGGGACTCCATGCATGCTAGGAAATAGGAATATAGGATACTTTTCACAAAAAAAGAAAAAGAAAAAAGATTGCATGTCTTTGGAGCAGGATTCTCGTTTCCTGTTTATGGACAAAGACATTTACTTGATTCTGGTTTCATGTTATGGAGCAGGCTTTTGTGTTGCCTGTTTATGGACAAAGACATATACTTGAATCTGGTTTCATGTTACGGATCAGGCTTCGTGTTGCCTGTTTATTGACAATGACATTTATTAGAACCTGGAAATTTGTGACATCTCGTGATTCATTGTTCACCGAGTATATATTATTGACTTGAATTGCTGCAATAACATTGCCTTGTTGGGTAGTAACTCTCTTTTCTTCCAAATGACGGTTGAAGAAAGTTTGTAGAAAAGTTGAGCGAGCTGAAGCCATTCCTTCTGGTGAGCTCAGTTTGGTTTTATACTACCATAGTTTAAGCTCAGATGAAATTCTTTTATTGAAAGGGAAAAATCTTGTCTTGCAGGAGGGAAGAAGGGGGGACAGGTTAAGGATATAGTGCTAGCAAATGGTCCCTAAGGTTTATGAAGAAAGGTAGATTGTGGATTGGATTCCACCCCTAATTGGCAACACAACACACAAACACACACTCCAAAAAGGAAAACCAATTATTTGGTCTTTGGATGTATTGTGGTATGTTATACCTCACTTTAAATAGGGAGGGAGACTGCTCTTCTCAGCAAGTGGAATGCAATGGAATGTAAAAGGAAAATGATAGATGTACCTGCTTACATACTCAGATTCTATTGCAAGAAAAAAAGGAAATGACGCCTCTAGGTATTAGTCTAGTGGATGAGAAGTTTCACTTCGTTCTATGAACATTTGGGTTATGGGTTTGGGTTTTGCTCCTTGTGTGTCTTCTTTTACTCGCATTTGACACTTACAGTCTGTTTGGTTCGTTGGAAAATATTTGAAGGGAAATGGAATTGAAATCCAAGAAAATGGATTATGTTTGGTTGGTGGAAAAGACTGGAAATATGAATTTTATTGTTTGGTTGAGTTTGCAATGGTAAGGAATAATGAGTATAATGACAAATATAACCCTACACAACAATAATAATAAGAGTAATTAATAAAGTATGGTGAGGGTAAAATTATTATACTAGTTTTTCAGGAAAACAAAATATCTAGGATGAGTTAGCAAAAAGTTTTTCAATAAAAATTGTTTTCCATCTAACCAAACAACATAAAACACATTTTTTCTCCATTTTTAGGAAAACATTTTCCATCTGACCAAATATCCTCTTAGAGAAATCTTGCCAACACTCGTTAGATTGCCCGGGCACACTGGTCGGTCGATATACTTGCACCAAACAAAGACAAGAAAGAAAAACGCTAAGTGTTACTTGGGTTATGAAAAAAAGAAGAAGGAATGAATAATAACTATGTTTTACTTCTTTGTTCGAATCAATCAAAGCATGTTACAATAGCAATGAGTCCATATAGTATTACTCAATATAAAAAAAATGCATTAGTTGAGAAATTTTGAAATGTGTAGCGTTTTTATTTTCAGCAATGAGTGACTAGTGTGACAATGATGGTTACGTAGTAGTATTACCTCGGTGTATGCAACTACACACGCTCTATTCATAATGTTCAAACTATAAATAACACACTCCGTTAATAATGTTCAGACTATAATCTTAACATTTAACTGAAAATATATTATATTAATGTTCATATGGTAATGTATTTATATATTACACCAAATAGAAATTGCATGAAAAAAAAAAACTTAAAAACTCAGACTATACTATATACTGAAGCAGTTTGAAGTTGAAAATGATGTTTTGTATAGAATAAGTAAGTAATAGTTTGACATGATAATTATTAAGCATTACTTGGAGAATAATTCATATATGCCAAATTATGCTATCATCACCTACCCTTCCTTTCTTAATTACAGAAAATGGAAGCAGCCATACGTAAGCAGAAGCACTCCTCGTATGCTATCATACCCTTCTCTCTTTCTCTATTCTGGATGTGTCAGACAGCATGGAAGGTTGGGTGAAGGCCCTTTATGTAGTTTTTGCTTTCTGCACTGCTCTCACTTTTGGTGCTCTCAAAAGTTGGTTGCTTTATTATGATGTTTCAAAGATTATTTATGGTTTCTTTGATTCCATTTCTCATTTCTAGGTTGAATGTTGTGTGCCATGTTGCAGGTTTGCTGGTCGGTTCGATTGCTGGGCTAATAGTAATACTAGGGAATGTTGGGATTGTGCTAGGTCTCTTCCCATCACATGTTTTCTGGACTGCTTACACCCTTGTCAAGTGAGTAATTGAAAGATGTGTTCGGTTTCAACTAAAAAGCTAATATGATAATGTGCATATATATACTTGGGTGATAAAGAAATTATCTAAGGATTTGTATTAGGTAAACCTCGACTTGTGACTTTAGCCTACAAAAGTAAATCATTTTATAGCTGACCGACTCAAATCAAGAAGGTTAATAGGCTTCTCCTATTGGGTAATGAGGAAAATCCGCAATCACTACCCAATGGTGTGCATTAAGTAACTCTGCCTTGTTACTCTAGTCGACAAAAGACACAAGGAGATAAATCAGTCTAGGTTGTCCATAGCTAAACGGTTCAAACCAAGAAGGTCAATAGGTTGTTCCCAGAAAAAGTAGAATTTGGGCTTGTGGTTACTGAATCATCAGTCTGACCAGCTTAGTTAGGGTTAAGCTGACAGTGTATATTTGATATTAGATTATGCTGAACACTTTGCAATTCATTTTGATGATCCAAATATGTTAAAATTTATCAATCATGGGTCTGTTTAGACCCCTAATCTGCTTTGATGTCATGTGTGAGCAGGACTAGTAGGCTTGATGCACCCATGAAAGTTGCATTCTTGTTAGCTTTGCCTGCTTTGTTTGCAATATGGTTGGGTTTGAGCATAGCCGGTAGTGTTATTGTGGGTGTTGGATACGGGTTCTTCGCGCCCTGGGTTTCAGCTTTCGAGGCCTTTAGGCATGATAATGAATCCAAGAAGTTCTTCCATTGCATTGTGGTAATGTTCAAATCTGAGCTGCTCTCTTTTCATTTCATGTTTCTGCAAGTATATATGGAGTGATACTTATTGTGTTCTTTTCACATTTCTAACCTTAAATCCTCTTGATTATGCCAACATTTAGGATGGTACCTGGGGAACAATCCAAGGTAGCTGCACTGTTGTTCAAGATTTTGCTGATATATGCTACCATTCTTATCCACTCTACTTGCAGGAGCTGCGAGAATCCCCCGCTTCACTTGAGCTTCAACCTTTCCGGTAGGTAAAAACAGTGTCTAAAATACCAAAACTTTGACATATCTTTCAAATCTATACAATACTTGTGTAGTTGTGTATATATAAATTTCTGTCATTTCTGTTAGAAAAGGTATTAAAGTTAACATTTCATCAAGAAGTAGAGTTATTATATGACTGATAGCATTTTATATGAGGTAAAAATCTATGTAAACTCTCCCTTGATTTAAATAACATGTTGGGTACCGTGTGAAGTTGTGTTTGATCATTGCCAAAACCGGAAATCATGCGAATGACATAAAAATACAGATCTGACTTGAAAATACAATGAAAACTGTTCGAAAATCTTGAAAAAAGTTAGATAAATTAGACAAATAAAAGGCCTGTGTCCTCTGATACATTATTGAGCTTTATCGAGACTGTGGTGCAGATTCGTCCATGTCCTGGGATGTATCATTGTTGGGGTGATGGGGCTCGTTGTCGAAATTCCTCTTTACACAGTTATAGCCGTGTTGAAGAGTCCATACATGCTGTTCAAGGGATGGTACAGGCTGATCCATGATCTTATCAGCCGGGAAGGCCCGTTCTTGGAAACAGCCTGCATACCTGTTGCCGGTCTGACAATCCTAATGTGGCCGCTTGTGGTTATTGGTAGCGTCGTAATGGCTATTTTTTCGAGTTTTTTCATTGGACTATATGGAGCTGTTGTTCTATACCAGGTCATTCTCTCTGCCATTTTCATCCTCACAGAGTCACAGCTAAACTTTTTATTGTGTGAGCTTTGAATTTTGATCTGTATACTCCTTTGGAGTTCAGGAAAGATCTTTCAGGCGCGGTCTTGCTTATATTATTGCAATGGTGGCAGAATTTGATGAGTACACAAACGACTGGCTTTATCTCCGGGAAGGCTCGTTCTTCCCCAAGTAATTACCTTAAACTTTATCTTCATTTCCATCTTTGCAAAATTAAAAGTCTGCTAGATCTTGCTCCTATAGCTTAACTTTATGTTTTGTTGAACTAATCACCTTAGTCATATCCAGGCCTCGGTACAGAAAAAACAAGGTATCCAACACGACAGACTTCTCTGTTAGAAGGAATAGTTCCATTCACGGTAAACTAAGGTCAGCGCCCGCAATGCTTATGCCAAGTGCATCATCAAGATCAGTTCGAGAAGTGATACAGGAAGTGAAAATGGTTCAGGTATGCTTTATAGTTTCTACGTACAACGAGACAATAGAAGGTCACTTGTATCTTGAAACATAGAAAAAAA
>CM008334.1:33245211-33257406 GCA_002525835.2 Ipomoea batatas | reverse complement strand
ATAGATCATCAGAAATGTAAATTTCCTCATGACATTTCTTGGAAATTTTCCTTTTTACTACATCCTAGTATTTACGTTCTATGCGGTATGTTTGATGAACTTATATTGTTCGGTATTCTAATATATATTTATATTTTTAATTCCTTTTCACCTGAATTGTCTCAGGATGCATTACGGCATGTCTTTGCAAGCAGAATTGCTGATATAAAAAATTCACCACAGTGGAACCGTTTGTCATTTGTTTCATGTGCTTGCAATGGCTTGCTTCTCATGGATGAGTCCTTACAGCTCCTTCCTGCTATTGAAACACTTGATTTGAGCAGGAACAAGTTTGCTAAAGTGGATAATCTCCGGAGATGCACCAAATTGAAGCATCTAGATCTAGGGTTCAATCACCTGAGAAGTGTAACCTCCTTTATTGAGGTAAATGCCTTGGCTTCTGTGGGGAAATTTTGGTTCAAATTAATGTCATACTCACCCAGGGATTCCTAAAGTGTTTTTGTGACTTGCTTACACATTATATGATGCATTAGTCTGTTCTTTCTTTAATTATTTCTGCTACTGTTATTTCCATTATTGTTCAATGTTTGCTACTTGTTTTCCTACTCAACTTAACTACGCGTTGATGTCAATCCAATTGTACTTTCAAAGTCTCTGAAGTTTATCTTTACTGTCTACATTTGCACAAATTTCCCCATTTAACTAGGCTTGGCACCAACTAAATTGAGAACTACTTAGGCAGAGTTATTTAAATGGATTAGAGTAGCTATATACACTATACAGAGAATTTCATTTACTATGCTGATGGGGTGTGCTTGCTTCTAGTTAGTAATCTATATTAAACTAACACATCTCATTGCTTTATTCAGGTTTCTTGTTGCATTATAAAGCTCGTTTTGAGAAATAACACTTTGACTACATTGCATGGAATTGAAAATTTGAAGTCACTTGTAGGGCTTGATATATCCTACAATATAATCTCCAATTTCTCGGAGATGGAAATCCTTGCTGGATTGTTATCTCTTCAAAACTTGTGGTTAGAAGGAAATCCTATTTGTTGTGCAAGATGGTATAGAGCCCAAGTTTTCAGCTTTTTTCCTAATCCACACCAAGTAAGTTTTCCCTATTCTAAATGTCTTTTAGCTTTGGATTCTCATTTTCTTAAGCTTTGATTTCCCATACATAAAATTATTACAGTAGTCATTCAGAACATGTGAGTTATACTCCATTGCTTTCTATGGCATGTGTACATTAGTTGAAACTAGATGAAGAAAACCCCTCAACAAGTGATTTATGGAAGCGGAAAGTAATTGTTGCCAGTAGGCAGAAGCAACCTGCTAGCTTTGGATTTTATATACCAGCAAGAGATGGTGCTGAACTAGGAGGAAACATCAATACAAAGAGGGTGAGTAACCTCTTCTGATAAATTCTGGATAGCAGTCCAGACAACCTAATTTAATTCTCTTTACTATGTGCCTTTACTTACTAAAGATTTCTGCTCGTATAAATTTCCAGAAGAAGGTATCCCGACTTGTTAGCATTAAAAATGAAGAAGATAGATCATTCCCGTTATCAGATCAAGATTCAGTATCTTGTGATAATGACACTCACAGCAAAGAGGAGAATGCCAATTCAGACCAGGAATCCGAAATAGTTGACTTCATGAATAGGATTGAATTTATGAAGAAAAAACGATCTGATCTATGGTTGCAGGAGTTCAAAGATTGGATGGATCATGAATCTGACAATTTCTTTGGTGGTATTGAAGGTATAGGGTGCAATTTAAATTCCGAGAAAAGTAATCACTGGAAAGGAAAGCTTAGCACTAAGCATCAAGGTGAGACCTCAAGATATATATCTGAGTCTGGTCAACTTTCTGGAGATGATAGTAGTACAAACATTCTAGAATCCGACACCTCCTTTGCTGAGACATTCACTAGCTTTAATACACAAAGGTACTCTAATCATATCGGTGAAGTATCTTCAAAGTTTTTTGTGGGCCGTAGTGATGCATACTTGATACGTAGTGCTAGGAGCACCAGAAAGGATCAAGAGAATCTCAAATCATCAAGTAATGAAGTATTTTTCTCTGCAAAGGCTAGAATATCTCCTTTCGATTCCTTTGCTACCGCTGAGGGTGAAAAGATGAGTGCCAATAGCAATACTCAACCAATTACTGTGACGAATACTATTTTGGATTCTCATTCTTCTTTGGCTAGTACTGGATCACCTCCTCATTACAAAGAGGATATTCTGCATCGACGCCACAATTTGGAAGAAGAATTTCTGCAACTTTCTGCAGAATCTTTCTCAGTAGCATCTTCTGACAGTGATACAAGTTGCAGTGATGACGAATCCATTCAGTATAGGCAGGGTGTATCTCGGATTGATCAATCAGTAACTGAAAATCTCATAGAAAGTGGTGTGGAATGTTTTCCATCTGCACATTGTTCCCTAGATGTATGTGATGAAACAGATTTTGCTTTGAAACAAAATGGTAAACACACATCAGATTTGTATACGGAAGGAAATTCAAGCTGTATAGATGTTCGAGGAGCAGACTTCACCAGTCAAGATGCTGAAGTCTTGGGTTTTGTGAAGCAAGAGGCCTATAGGTTGGAGAAGAAAAAGCCTAAAAGGAAACCTAAAAGGAGAATGGTATCACTGCCTGAGGAAACTAATGCAGAAGACGAGATTGAGAAAACAAAAAAATCAAATGAAAATGTGAATAATTCTAGAGATGATGAAGATAGAACTTATGCCCTTACTGATTCGCATAAGGCTTCTGTGGCGATCACTTCTCAAAGTACAATGGCACAATTGCTTGGGAATCATAAAGGCAAACCTCTCTCAGAGAAGACATCAATGTCAAATGGGGCAGAAAATTTTATTGAGGATTACTTCATGGCTAATGTTTCACAAACTGGAGTTAGTGAAACTATTCAGAAATGTGTAAGCTGCTATTGTTTGCTTCATGAAGAATCTGGGTGCAGTGAAAGGTAAAATTCTCTATCAGCATTAGTGAACTTCTTCTTTCTATAACTGCTAGCAGATTTCACACTTGTAGCAGATTATGCATTTCATGATGTGCCTTTTTCAAAGATGATGCACCTCTTTTACACCAAAGCAAGGCTTATAAAATGCACAGTTAATTTCATTTCTTAGCTGATTATGTAAGATAAATTTTATGATTGTGACAACTGACAAATTAAATGCTCCCTTGTTTTGCACCATCACAACCTCATAAGTCTCAAGCCTCTCTCTTTCTACTTTATTCTCTTTTATTATTTTTTAACAAAAACAACCAAAATTCTGTGCCTTTTAATATTGTCACCCACTTGCTTGGTCCCTCAATGTATGGGTACACGGCCTTCATTGCTTCTCAAATGTGTTGGGCTGTTTCTATCATTTGCATCTTCTGGCTTCTGTGCTTTTGTTTAAGGAACTTGGCTATATATTCCCAAAAGAAATCAATAACCATTCATTCGTTTATACCAATTCCATATATTGGTTTACTGTCTATTGCTTATGCAGTCATAACAGTCATGTATTAAATCATGCTTTTATTTCCTCTACAAACTATGTGCACACAGAGAGGTGGTTGTAATTGCGAGCAGCGAACATAAGTTTTATGTGCTACTAATGGCCAACATATGTAATGGGTCAGGTTAGCTTTATTTGTGGTATGACCTTTGTTTGCAAGGAGTGCCCTTTTTTATGTCTTATGTCTATATTGTTTTCTAGGGGTTCTGGTCGTCTTTAGTAGCTTTTTCTGTTGGCATTTTGCAGGGGCTAGCTTGAAATTAATAGGCTGTCACATGATTGACCATATCAAAGGTGTTCTAGTAGGTTTAGGGCTTCATGTTATAAGGTTAGTGGGTTATATATTAATATTTGCAGGGATTACAATTCTCATTTTTCTGAAAAGTTCTGTTCGTTTCATTCCTGTCCCCAAGGGTGTGCCTCGAAAGCAATGCAACCTACCTATTTATAACCAGGAATATAGAGAAATCAAGAGAATTGCTATCTATACTGGACTCTGGTGTGCAAAGGTGATCTATACATCCTGTCTCTTTTGGCATTAACACAGATGTTTGGGTGAAGGATATTTCAAGTATTTTGCCCCTTTTGTATACTTTCATTCCCCTTTCGTAATGGTGCTGTGCTGGAAATTCAAATGGCAGCTTGGAACAGGTTCAGACATACCTTTTTCAGAGGCATATATGCCAAGGTTTAAAGATAAGCATTTTTCAGTATTCAATGGTACAGTTTTGGTGCGGCAAGTTAAAAAGTATGTTCATGATGAAATATGCTGTTCATTTTGTGATGTTATGGATATGGTATTGTGCTTTTTTGGCCCACAGTTTATTGGAGCTTATCTACTCAAAAAAAATCATAAGCAGAGTCAAATACTAAAAAGAGAAAAAGGCCATTACTTAAAACCAAATAAGAGGCAAAATGTTTTTCTTCAAGAAGTTTCACATTCAGTCTTTTAAGAAATTCCTCTTTTTCAATAGGCTCCAACTAGGCCAAACAAGCACATACTATCTCATTTTCTGCTAATTTGTCTCATTTAGCATTATTAATCCTATTGTTTATATATTATCTTTGGAAAATTATTTGATGCACCGCCGGTGTATAAGTGCTATACACCGGCGGTGAACCACAATGTGACACATCATTAAAAAAGAAAATTTGATGTCAACAAAGCCCTCCTTTGCAAATAAACAACTTTCTAAATCATTATTATTTTAATTAAACAACTTTCTAAATCATTATTATTTTAATTATTTAATTTCATTAAAAATTCATCGCCTCTCTGGTTTCTTGCTACTTGCCGGTTTCGCTTAAGAGACCAGGCTAGGTGAGTAACATCTTGGCTTCATTGAGCTCGTTCTTGCCCTAGTCTTTCGCCTGCCATTGCCCCAGAGTGTTTAGCAAGATTAGTAATAATTCCAATAGTGTCTTCTTCTTCATTAAGAGAATCTTTTGCCCCTGTACCCATTTCTTGTGAGTCTCTTTGAATCCTCCTTGACAGCCATTTTAGCATCAGTGGTGGGAGTGGGGTGGTGGCATGGACTAGCTCTTCAATGGCTAGTTTTTATTTGGCGAAGACTCAATTGAGTGTTTGGTTGGCCGGGCTTGTCGAAACCCAACGTGTCTTGATGATCAAAGAACTTACCTGCAGATTGAGAGCCTAACCTTCTGATCCCTCGAACCTTGAGAGCTGTCAAGAATTTAATATGCCGATCCTTCTTTGTACCTCGGCCGGGGAACGCATAACTATTTGTACAATTGTACGTTAAGGTTTTATTAATATTATTGTTATTAGCTGAAACCAGCATGTGGGTATTTGGAAACAGGTGATGGGGAAAGAGGTAGTGATCTTGGAGTTGAGGAAGGAGAATGTGGTGGCTTCCGGCATGAAAGGTGGTGGGGAAGCTAGCCACTCGAAACTGGGAATGATCAAAGAGGGTTTGCTCGAATCAATGGAAGAGAACATATATGACAAAAACCTAGAAATTACTCTTTAAATAGGTGGCTGAGCCCTGTTGCAATGTCTTCTCCATTCAAAGAGCTTTGTAGAAGGCCTTGGAGAAGACAGACAATTCAAACTGAAAACATATCTTTTGTTTAAAATATGATCACCATCACCAATCCAAAACTTAATCAACTCACAGGAAACAAGTACCACATCTCCAGCTCTCCTTCAGGGAAAGCTTTGCCGTTGCCGAACTTGCGGAGAACAAATCCATCTATATACGTATATGGACGTATGGTCGGCAAACAGAGATGCGAAGAAAATTTTATAAGTTTTGGATCAATACATTATATGGTAATCATATATTATTATTATAGAAATAATTATTATTATAGAAATAATAATAATATAGAAAGTTGTTTATTTGCAAAGGAGGGCTTTGTTGACACATCAAAATTTCTGTTTTAATGATGTGTCACATTGTGGTTCACCGCCGGTGTATAGCACTTATACACCGGCGGTGCATCAAATATTTTTCCTAAGTTAAAATACAAATTGTTATGAGATAAATTTTAAATTTGAAAGAACCACATTTATTTTATGAAGTAACATAAGTTATCAATGATTACTGGGCAAAAGGTTATTTTTCACCTATCATTTTTAGCATGCCTCTATCAGGGAGCCCATCTACTCTGATGACATGGAAAATTAAAATAAAAACAAAATGCTCACATGTTTTTGAAAACATGTGACAAAAACATGTGAGCATTTTGTTTTTATTTTAATTTTCCATGTCATCAGAGTAGATGGGCTCCCTAACAGAGACATGCTAAAAATGATAGGTGAAAAATATGGATATTTTGGGTGATTTCTATCATGTTTCATTACAAAATGATTATACACCATTCTTATTATTGGACTATTGCCAATTGAGTTTAATGAAGAAAATGACCAAACGTTTATGACTATTTTGAGCCTCACATATGAACATTTAAATAAACTATCATGAACATATAATTTGTTCGTCATTTGTAGTCATTTTAGCACTAAGTATGCAAAATTTTCAAGTTATGCAACAACACATAACGTATGATTATGGTACAAAGCACACATAACTACAAATTAAGCCAACAAATAAATAGATTGTTCATTCTATTTAATAAGCCAATAAGATTGGTCAATCTGATTACAAAAGGATTGTCAAAATGTATGTTCCCCGAACCACATTACAAAATGCACGACAAGATTACCAAAATATAGCATTATAAGTGACAACATTAAAATGTTCTTTACATAGCAATTCATGGATCCACAATAGAAAGAGTTGCATTAGATTGGTTAGAAGTAACACTAGGGCAATATCTTTTGTTAGGACCCTTTTTCTTACAAATGCTATAAGTCTGACAAATAAAATATGGATCTAGTTGTATTGTTTCTACTTCACCATTTATTTTCAATTCTTACTGGATAGAGAGTTTATTTGTATAACTGATGATTTGAACTTAGCTCCGGTAGTGATTAAGAGGGATGGTATGTATGCTGTTAAGAAAACATCATATGTTGTCTGTAATTTTGATATTGACCTGTTACCGGTCAGGTACAATTTGCCAATTGTATGCCCGCCCCGGGATTGGGATGTGTCATCTGAAGCCAAAAGGGGTGGAGTGGGGTGCCCTCAAACACTATCCGATCTTACAGGCGGGTATTTAACCGTATCAGTAGGAGACTTTTATTTATATAATCGGTATAACCTAATAACATCCCGTAATTTAAACCATTTTAATATACAGGTAGGAGATGATTACACGGAATTGTGCGACGTCATGAACACTCTACAATCTGTAGTGAGGAAAATGGGAAGAGCTAGGAATTGAAACTGAAGAGGACCGGTCTTGTCATATTATTTGTTTTCAGGCAAAATACCACATCAGTCAGACTGCCTCTTGCCGCTATGAAGAATGCGAAGCCGCAATATAAGTAAGTTTGCACTTTCAAGTAGTTGTTTTTTTTTTGTGCTAGACCAAAAACAAAAGCAAACAGAATGAATTGGGGACGCCCTTTTATGGGAAAGCAAGAGCAGCCTCTGGTAATGCAATCTATTTGAATCCTTCGATTCAAGTGGTACGTGAGTTGGGTTTAGAACGTCGTGAGACAGTTCGGTTCCTATCTACCGTTGGTGTTAAAGGGAGAACTGCGAGGAGCCAACCCTAGTACGAGAGGACTGGGTTGGGCCAACCTATGGTGTACCGGTTGTTATGTCAATAGCAGCGCCGGGCAGCTAAGTTGGTATGGAAGAACTGCTGCGCCGCGGGAAATCCTTCTCTATACAAGTTCTCGGACGAGGTTTTTGAATAGAACTTCGATAGGCGAGAGGTGTAAGCAACGCGAGGTGTGAAGCGATCTCGTACTAAACGAAATGACTTTCACTTTCTCCCTAACAAAAATGAATATAAAGCTTTGGACTTTGGATAAAATTTTCACCATGATGAATACTTAATTCCACAAAGTCTGACATGCTAAAAAAAAAAGCAAGTGAATACTTAAATCAATATTGGACAAACATAACACCACACAACATACAGTATGTAATGGATTGTTAGGACAACAACTAGTGTGGACCACAACATACAGCAGAACCACATTCTTTACACTTTATCAAGCACTTTACTATGGACCACAACTTGCACAATTCACAAAAAAAATCCTCACTTGCACATTTTATCAAACACACAGTACACTCTTGAGTCTTGACTTAAAGTTTTGATTACACAATACACATTTTTGGTAATCTTTTCCCTAATAATCCAAACTCGCAAGTGTTAATTCGAAGCTTACATTCACATCTTTATTGAAAAATTATCGATAAGAATGGCAATTTTAATTTGCCTTACGGATATCTACCCAAATACACCATGTTTTTTGCATACCTTATTCTCTTCAATAACATACTAGTTAATGGCCGGTAAGAATCAATCGTGATTGGGGCAGACGTTCGTTGTTAGACCTTAGTTTCAGACAAACATCAGTTGTGGTTATTAGGAGGTTGATATCCACGTAAGGTATAATAAGATTTTAAATAAGGCAAAATAAATCAAATAAATTTCCACGTAGAAGTTGACTTGCATCCAACTCAGCATTCACCAGGAAAATAGGCTAAAAATGTTATGTGAAAAATAATTGAGCGTATAATGGCTTAGATGGACCATATTTTAGTTCATGGTGCCGGATGAACAATCGCGGTTAGTATATGGGTCTATTTGACCCTTTTTCCATGATTATTGGCATGGGCGCGGCTACTCTTGGGTGTAGGGGGCCTTGGTCACCACTCCCAATATATCTATATATGTACAATCAAAAGAGACAACATATTCCGGTGAAATTGTGAGACACAACGTGAATGCACACAGTCTAGAGTATGTGCATTTAGCCCGACATGACTTACATTTACATTGTACTGAGCCCAAAAAAACTCAAAACCGACAAGGCTATAGCCCGAACGGGTTAGCCCGATGAACCTGAAACCGATAAGCCCGATGGCCCGATAGGACTAGCCCGATAGCCCGAACAATTGAAAACTATTTTGGTAATAAACTATTTCGCAATAGTCGATGGACCATTTTGGTAATAAACTCTTTTTTTTTATCACTAGGTACATATTTAAATAAAATTTTAATAAATATATAAATTAATAAATTTTAAATAAATATATAAATATAACTATATATTATATATAATTAATAAATAAATAAATATTATAAATGAAATATATATATATATATATATATATATATATATATATATATTTCATTTATAATATTTATTTATTTATTTATTTATATTTATATTACATAAATTATATATATAAATATTTTACTAGAAATTCATTCTAGTGAATTACTGGAATGAATTTCCAGTTTGGAATTTCATTCCAAAATTCTTGAATGGAATTTCAGTTTTGGAAATTCATTCAAGAAATTTACTGGAATGAATTTCTAGCTCTAGTTCTGGAAATTCATTCTAGTTTCCAGTTTTAGAATTAAAATTATAGTTTTTATTTTTTATTTTAATTTGTTTGAATTGTTAATTTGTTATGTTGGTATTTAATATTTAGATATTAGATTTTGGATTTGGGTTATGTGATGTTTTATGCATAATTATTACGACGCTCCGTTAAGTCGCGGTGCCTCTTGGCCGCCTTGTCGCCAAGGAAATGTTAAAATTTGGGGTTTTAAATCGAACCGAAACCGAACCGTTACAATTGCATTTGTTAAATTTTAATGTGCTCAATGCTCATCCGGTTGACCCATTCTAACTTCTAATGTTCTATCGAATATTCAAATGTAAGTATTCATTTATCTCTTGATTTAAATTTTAAAGTGCCAATGCTTATCTGGTTGACCCGTTATATCGAATCCGGATCCGGTTGACGACTTGACCCGTTTTATCGAATGCAAGTATTCATTTTTTATTTTAGTTCAAATAGTCTAGCCCGCCCGATAAGCCCGACAACCCGAAGTTTAGGGTTAGGGCAAACCCGAATCTGAGAATAAAATAATAATTAATCGACAACCCAAATCCGATAAGCCCGACAACCCGACAGGGCTGGCTCGATTGACATCCCTAAGAACAACCACCAGGCATGTTGGAACAAGATAAAATAATTACGGGTTCCTATTGACGTCGAAAAATAGATGTTGCCGAAAAAATTGAAAGAAAAATAGCCTAAGAAAGTAAGCTTTGATACCATGTTGAAATTGAGGGATTGAAAGGCCTGACAGGTGAAGAATAACAATCACCCGCCAATTAGGCAGAAGCAAAGTATGTGAGAAACCATAGAATGTCTCATTTTATCTGTCCTACTTACTATTCATTGGTCAAACCAACTCTATCTTTTTTTTTTAATTATTTTTTACTCATTTTTAAATGAGTTAATTTCAAAAATAGTCATTCGACTATTGATTTTTACCAATTTTTATCCTCGACTTTTAATTTTATCAAAGTTGGTCCCTTAACTATTGATTTTGTACCAATTTTGGTCCTTCTGTTAAATCTATGTTAAATAAGTGTTAAAATTGAGGGCAAAAATGTAAAACCAAATATTTTAACCTTTTTTCTACACTTTGTTTCCCCTCCTCCATTGCAAGATTATATAGGGAACAATGTGAGTCAATATATTTAATTTTTACATTTTATGTTAAATTGTTTCAAGAAATCAATTTTTTTTGTATTTTTTTTTGATTTTTTTTTAGTTTACTGCAATGTAATATATACCCCGTAATTATTATTATTATTATTATTATTATTATTATTATTATTATTGTAAATCTCTAATCGGATGTCGAGTGTTATTGCATATTTTATTGTTGTATTAGGTGTTTTATTATTATTATTATTTGATAGCAAAAATGGTAGAAAAAGGCACAAAGTGAAGAAAAAAGGTTAAAATATTTAGTTTTACATTTTTGCCCTCAATTTTAACACCTATTTAACATAGATTTAACATAAGGATCAAAATTGGTACAAAATCAATAGTTAAGGGACCAACTTTGGTAAAATTAAAAGTCGAGAATAAAAATTGGTAAACGTCAATAGTTGAAGGACCAAAATCAATAGCTAACTCTTTTTAAATTTGATTTTTTGTGTTTAATAGTACTTTTAGTATAATTTCTAAATATATAAATTTTGTATACTAATACTAAACTTAATATTATGCAAAATTGAGTTAAAAATAACTTCAGTCAATCCTCGTTAACCGAAACAGACACATAAAATGAGACGAAAGAAGTATATTATAATGAGATATTACAATCGAATGTATCTCCCTATCTACTCTATACGTCTATGTGATATATACTAAACAATATACTAAATTAATCCTAATAGGAATAGAAAACTAAGTCTACCCTACTAAGAGTTTCCTAATATTCAACAAAGCAAAAGCAACCATTACCATCTATTACATTTTTATTTTTGTTATAAGTAATAAAATAAAAAAACCAATAAAGTGAAAGAAATGCACTAAAAAGGTAAAAATATGGAGAATGTGTAAGGATTTTTTTTAATTTTTTTTTGAATACTATTAACTCTATTACAATGCAGTATCTGTTCATAACTACTTTCTCAACCTATTGAAACACAGGAGTCAGAAAGTTCAAACAACTATAGCAACCTATTACACAAAACAGATTTTTATCCCGTTATATAACTTAATAACATAAACACATTATTTAGTAATATATACAAAGATTATTCAGTTCTTTTTCATTTTAAAAGAAAAATTATATCAAGAAAAAAATTTCCCAGCGAATTGAGGAGGTTCATTATATTACACAAATGAATACAGAATGTTATAGAGCCAGTTTCAGGCTTTCAACAACACATTTTAAGTACAAAACTAGAGTGTTGCTTGAAACTCTGTTCTAACCTGATGAGTTAGTTCTACACAAGTAGGTCATAATGGTTCCTACCACTGTAAAGAAGCTTCACGGCTTGTCGCGGCTTGCTGCTCCTTGTACCCTTACAAAATTCACTTCCATATTCTGCAATCGGAATAAAAGCAGAGCCCCTTCCACTATGCTGCATTTTGATCAAAAACGTTGGATGTTCAGAATGAAGCACACAAATTAAAGAGGTGCAAACGAAGAGGTTGAGGAATCGTGTAACGAATTGGTTATTTCTCATGGTCAACAAAATATTGAAAGTAGGTGTTGTGA
>CM008334.1:33093121-33107295 GCA_002525835.2 Ipomoea batatas | reverse complement strand
TAATTACAAATTCCTAAAAAAAAAAATAAATAAAGAAAAAATTAATTTGACCAATGGTTTATAAAATTACTATATTGTTTTAAGTATATTTAATATTACACTTGAGAAAGTATATATCTTACTTACCCTTGGTGTTGAGTTAAGCATTTTGAAAACTACTGTCTTCTCTTAGAAAATCCTTTTGGAAATACTCTCTTAATGAGAGTTTGAATAATCTTGAATTACACAAAAATTGGTTTACAGATAATAATACAATACTCTTACTCTACATAATAGGCTAAAGACTAGGACTCAGGACTGACAACTAATACTCAGTCTAACACACCCCTTCAAGGACAAGGTTGGAGGGCTACAACATTGAGCTTGTCTCGCAGAGCAGAGAAGCGAGTCGCTGGTAGTGGTTTGGTGAAAATGTCAGCCAAGTGATCCTTCGTAGACACAAAATTAACCCAGAAGTCCCTGGAAACCACCTTATCACGGATGAAGTGGTAGTCTATTTCAACATGCTTGGTTCGAGCGTGAAACACCGGGTTAGTGCACATGTAGGTCGCGCCGAGATTGTCACACCAAAGTGTTGTTGGCTGGCCAGAATGTAATTCCAGTTCTTTCAATAACGAGACTACCCATGTAACCTCAGCAGATACGTTAGCTAGCCCTTTATACTCAGCCTCGGTCAAGGAACGGGCCACCGTGCGCTGCTTGCGTTACACCCACGAATCTAGGTTGGAGCCAAGAAAGACTACATATCCACTAGTAGACTTGTGATCAGTGGACACCCAGCCCAATCCGAGTTAGAGGAGGTGTGAATATCAACCGAATCTACAGCACTATGGTTTATTCCGGGTAGGCAGGAATGAGTACATCACCGCCCAGGAGTTGAGCAAGATGCCACCAGATGAAAGTAGGGTGCTTATAGACTGCTATCACATTCCCCACAAGAGGCTGAGGGGTTTGGTTACACCTCAGGAGGCCGAGCAAGCAGGCGATGATGAAGAAGACGACAGTTCTAAGGAGGAGTTCGAGGACGAGGAGTCAGAGGACGAGATTGATCGGGAGCACCGAAGGAAGGAGCAGCACGACCCTATGGTTTCTGTGCAGCCAGTTGATCCCGTATTTCTCCAGCTACAGGAGATGCACCGTATAGTTGAGGCAAGGTTCACATTGTTGGATTTGAGGGTGGACCATGGTTTTTAGCGCTTGGGTTTCATCGAGGCTAAGCTGGGCATTGAGGTTCTGCCTGAGTACCTACATCCCGATCCATTCCAGGCTCCAGGCAGTTCGTCGCGAGGTGGTCATCCATGTTAGCTAATTGTTTTTCGTGCGCGTGTTGGGTCCTTGTTATGAGTCCTTTATTTGACCAAGGTAAGAAGGTTAGCTTAGTTCTTGCATGCTGTGCATGGGTTGGGTAAGTTAGAAGCTTAGGAGTAGCAATATAGTATGCTCTTAAGTATAGGTTTGGTTGAGCAATCTTCTCGTTAACCTTTGACCGATCCTTATTCCTTCTTAAGCTATCCAATCCTAGTTCCCGTGAGCTTTGAGCTTCGGGGACGAAGCTCCTTCTAAGGAGGGTAGAGTGTAATACCCCGGATTTAGTTTAAGCCTTAAAACCCGGTAATTAATTTTACCGCGTATTTAATCTAATTTAATTGGGCCCCCGTTCTTCTAATCGAGATATATTTCTTATTTAGAATTATTTATTTAATCAAATACCCAATTTCCTTGATTTAAATTTTGTAAGGGATATTCTTTATTTGGACCCTTTTATTCCTTACAAGCATATTAATTATTTAATGGCCCACTCATTGGAAGACCATGTTTATATCCATTAAATTAATATTGAGTATCGATGACCCATTTCTTACAAATAATAAGCCCATGTCTTATTTTAATACGCTAATATGATACATATATGGTGTATGTAATGTTTTTCCCAACTCATATAAAAAGTCTTGTACTTACAACCCTAGCTCTCTTTCCTTTTCCTGCAAAATATATTTCTTCCTACTCTTTCACCCCTAAGAACCCTAAGCATATCCTACACTCCATCCTTCAAGATTTCAAGTCAAGATTGCTCTTTTAGGGGCTATAGCACTTGGGTAAGCATTTCTCCTTAGGAAGATGTCTTTTATCATCATGTTTTCATAGTCTTTTATAAGTTCTCATTATATTCTTTTGGGGATCTTTCTTGGGAAAAAGATGATCAAGAAGTGGTGGCTTGTAAGGTGATTGGGGATTGCTTGGTTGAGTAGAGCTCCAAGAGGTAACCATCCATGTCTCACTAAACCTATTTTCACTCATAATCTATATGTATATGGTTTGGTGTTGGAATCCTGTGAATTTCTTGGGGTTATAGCCTTGTTTGATGGTCTGTGAACTTATATTTGTGGATTATTAGACTTGTGTTCATTATCCTTTGTATCTAGATGAGTATGAGTAATTCTTGTTATGGATTCCATGATTTATTTGGCTTTTGAGATGTGTGATCTGTGTATTCTGAGCATGATTCGTATTCTGGAATAATTCACCGTGTAATCTGTTATGTCTGGGAGTCTGGGCGTTGAGATGCACTTACGGTGCACACTGGCGGTATAATGTGTCCTGCCAGTGTGTTCCGTAAGTGTAAGGGCGGCATGGTGTGGCGGTGAGGCGTGAGCCGTGAACCTCCTCCGCGGGTTCTTGCGGTGCAGTCCAGCGGGCCAGGGTGTTCCGCTGCTGCATTCTGCCAGTTCAGTGGTGATTCTGATCCAATGTCTATTTTGCGGTCTCTAAACTCTGTTTGATTCCTTTTGATTCTGGAATGTGTGCTGAGCATTTTGTTGAGTATTCCACCTTGATTCTTGAGTATTTATTCATGATCTTTGGACATTTATCTTGATCTCTTGAGTTGGTATTATTGGTTGAATCCTTGGTTATTGTCCTGAATATGCACTGTGTTCATATTATGAGATGAACACTGTTGGTGGGTGATTCTTGTGGGTGAATCTAAGTTGGTATGTGGAGACCTTGAGTCCTTATGAGCATTTCCTATCTTGTTGAATCTTTGATAACCTTGGGATTTAGTTGGTGGAGTTATGGTGTATTTTGTGTATGGTGTTATGAGAGGAATTGTATGGGCATCATTTGCCTCCGTGATAATGAGTTTCATTTGCCTCTGTGATTGGGCTCGTATGCCTCTGTAGTGGGGTTTATTGCCTCTGTGTGGTGATACTGTTATGGTGGGTTGGTTTTATGATTGGTATTGTGATTTGGGTTGTGGTTTGGTGTTTATCTTTGGTATAGTGGTTTGATTGGTCTTTGTGGTTACTTGGTTGAGTAGGCATCTTAGTTTGTATTCCGTTGTTCCTTGGTATTGCGATTTGGTTGGATTACTTTGTGAGTATTCTGTTGGAGTTATGATTCAGTTGGTATCCTGTTATAGACTTGTTGTCTTGTGTACTCGTATGGAATGTTGGTTTCATTGGAAGAGTCTTGGTTTATGACTTATTCAGCTTATTGTTGTTGAGTCTCTGGTTTATATAAAGAATAGTTCGTTGGTGCGTATATTCTATACGTGTGTGTAAATCTATTTACAAACCTCATTATATTATGTATTTTCTCACGAGTGTGAGTGGTTGGTTGCTTAGCATTCTTTTGCTAATGGTTTTCCTAAACTGTTTTCCAAGTATGCCGTAGTCTGAGCTGAGAGCGCGATAGAGCTAGTCTTCTATTTGTTATGCTTAGACTAGTCCTTGTACTAGACTTTTGGGCCTGTGAGCCTTAGTGATGGATTATGTATTGACATTTACCTTTGTTTTTACTTTTGGATTGATGTTTATAGAGTTTTAGCCTGTGCACCTATGATGGATTGAACCTAGGTGTGGCATGACACCCTTTAAGGTTTTAAATGCTTCCGCTATGTTTATGGTTAGTTTATGAGATTTATAGCTTTTGTGCTTAAGTTATGCCTATCTCAGCGAAAAGAAAGTTGGGGTGTCACAGTTGGTATCAGAGCCTGTGTTGAGGTCTAAGTAGGAATCCTAGGGTTGAACGCTTGAGACTCTAGGACTTGAATAAACATGACTACTAGGATTGTGTGAGAACTAGGCCTCGCGGTGAGGACTCATTTTAATTGCTTGTATCTTGTCTATATCTGTTTTGTTTGTTTGCTTGTTTGTTGTGGGCATGTTCTCATTTCTGAATTGCGTGAATTGGGAAGGCCGACCGCAGCGCCACATGTCTTGCGTAGCTTGTCTTTCCTTCGTAGCAGTAATGGTGCCACCCAAGAGACGCGAGGATGTTCCTGATGTTCCGTTCGGCGAGCAGCTGATGCAGAACCTCCAGCAGCTGACGCGAATCTCTCAATTCCTAGGTAACGCGATGGTTCAGAACCATCAGCGAGGGCAACCGGACTTAGTCCGGAGGGTGGCGGGGCAACACCCACCTTTCTACACAGGGCACGAGGACCCGATGGTGCTTGAGGAGTGGATCCTTTCCTTTGATAAGATCCTAGAGGTGGTGGAGTGCCTAGAGGGGCGGCGCGTCGAGATGGCCAGCTTCTACTTGCAGCTTGAAGCCGACCTTTGGTGGGTCCATGAGGGTCCGACGATGCGGCAGGAACCCAACTTCCGCTGGAAGACCTTCAAAGATAAGATGTGCGCCCGCTTCTATCCCGCGCATGTGAAGTCGGCTATGCAGAAGGAGTTCTTGCGCCTCACGCAAGGATCTCGGTCAGTGCAGGAGTACCATAAGTGCTTTCTTGAGTTGGCTCGTTTCGCCCCAGCGTTGGCTCCGACGGAAGAAAGAAAGATTGAAAGGTTCATAGCCGGGCTGAACTTGGACACCCATATGGCGTTGGTTGTATTCAAGTTCAAGACATTGAGCGAGGCCTATAGTAGCGCAGCGGACAACTACCTAGTGTTGACCATCAGGCGGGGAGTACATGATCGCTCTAAGAGAACCGGGGAGGGTGGTACGTCAGACTCCAAGAGTCATAGGCTTGGAGGCTCCGGCTCGGAAGGAAGCTTTCAGAGGAGTGGTGCCAACAATGGAGGCACGTCTCGCCCTAGTTTGGGGCAAGGGCCTAGGAGTGACGGAGTCCGAGAGCGGCACTTTTATTGCAGGAGGTGTGGGAAAGATCGTCCAGGGAGAAGTTGTGAAGGGTACTTGGTTGAGTGTTTCAGTTGCGGTCAGCGGGGGCATAGGGCGTTCGAGTGCATGTCCGGGAAAGGAGGATCGTCCCACCCCGGGCCAGGTGCGACCCCAGGGGTGCAGACTTCGACCCGACCCCTGAAGGAGATCGAGGGCAAAGCGGGAGCAAGCCGGGAGGTGGTCGTGGGCTGTAGTCTAGGCCGCAACAAAAGAAGATTTTCGTGATGTGCCGAACTCAGGCCGAAGCTAGTGGGCTGAATGAAGGTAACCCTCGAGCTCAATCTCTAGTTGCATTGCATATAGGCATGTAGTATGGGGAGTGGTCATTTTTTATCTCTTTTAGTTGTTGAACCTTTAAGTAAGCTATACGAGTCGCGTAGAAGTTTCAGTTAATCTTTAGGTGGTAAAACCGGGAATTCGGTGACCCAAGGTCAAAAAAAAGAGAAAGAAGGAAGAGAAACACCAAGTGTACATGAGAAGGGCTCAAACTCACAATGAAGTGGAAGTAGTAAGGGACCAGACCATCCAACCACGCTGACTTATTAGTTCTAAGTTGCAAGACTCGACTTTTGTTCTAAACCAAGGCGGACTTGGTGGTGCGGAAGAGAGACACGGAGCTGGTCACACCGCGGAGCGGTTCCGCATAATCTTGCGGAAGAGCGAGACGGTACGAGTTGGCCCATGGAAGTGTTCCGCACGAGCACGAGCAGCAAAGTGACAGTGAGGGTGAATCCGCAAAAACGTTCCGCTAGTAGGAAAAGCAGTATCGTATTTTCCCCTTACCACCCAGATTAAAAACCTACCCTTTTTCCTTTTGATCTATCGGGCCTTTTCTTTTCCGTCTTCTTCCTCTTTCCGTAGCAGTGTCGCAGCTTCTAATCCTCCGTGAATCGTTTCCGTCGAAGCACCAGGAAGGGCACGCCATCAAAGATCACCATGCATTCCTCTATAACCTCCAGTGCACTGCAACTACGCAAGCAAGCCAGTGAACCCTCCAAATCAACAGTAAGAAGAAGTCCAAGCAGTATGGGAGAAGGCCAGGGAAACATCCGGTATTCGGTCTCTAATGGTAAAGCTCTCAACCCTCTACGTTTTTCGCCCGAGCTTGTTGATATGTTAAATTTTCAAGGCTTATTGGAGCAATTCTTGCTCATTGAAAATGTTGTCTACCCCAATCTAGTTAATGAGTTCTAGCAGAATATGCGGGTTAAGAAGGTTAACCAGGTACCCGTGCTCACAACGATTGTGAAGGGTGTGAAAATTTCCCTTGACCCTCCTAAGCTTGCTAACTTACTCAAGTTGCCGTTAGGAGGTGTATGTCAGTATGATAAGCATTATTGGATTGAGACCCCAGAGGTGGGATTCCGTGATTACTTACAATATATGTTGGGACGTGAGGAGGGCATCACCTTGGATGCCAAGCCCATTAAGTATGACCTGACAGGAGAGCAAAGGATTTTGACCATGCTTGTAGGGGAGAGTTTGCTGCCTAACAAGAACAATAGCAAGGAGGTGGCGGGTTTAGAGTGCACTTTTTCTTACTTCTTGAAGCATAGGGTTAAGTTCAACCTGCCCAGTTTGATGATTTCACATATGGAGTTCTGCAAGACAACCAAGCGCCGCAATCGGCCGTATGGGATGGTTCTGAGTTGGATTTTTCAGAAGAAGAGGGTGAACGTGAATGGGGAGTTAGCTAAGCAGCCAGTTCACGGTGTTTTCAATGCTCCGAATCTGCAGCACTATGGTTTATTCCGGGTAGGCGGGAATGAGTACATCACCGCCCAGGAGTTGAGCAAGATGCCACCGGATGAAAGTAGGGTGCTTATAGACCGCTATCACATTCCCCACAAGAGGCTAAGGGGTTTGGTTGCACCTCAGGAGGCCGAGCAGGCAGGTTGATCGGGAGCACCGAAGGAAGGAGCAGCACGACCCTATGGTTTCTGTGCAGCCAGTTGATCCCGTACTCCTCTAGCTAGAGGAGATGCACCGTATGGTCGAGGCAAGGTTCACATTGTTGGATTTGAGGGTGGACCGTGGTTTTCAGCGCTTGGGTTTCATCGAGGCTAAGAAGGTTAGCTTAGTTCTTGCATGTTGTGCATGGGTTGGGTAAGTTAGAAGCTTAGGAGTAGCAATATAGTATGCTCTTAAGTATAGGTTTGGTTGAGCAATCTTCTCGTTAACCTTTGACCGATCATTATTCCTTCTTAAGCTATCCAATCCTAGTTCCCGTGAGCTTTGAGCTTCGCGGACGAAGCTCCTTGTAAGGAGGGTAGAGTGTAATACCCTGGATTTAATTTAAGTCTTGAAACCCGGTAATTAATTCTACCGCGTATTTAATCTAATTTAATTGGGCCCCCGTTCTTCTAATCGAGATATATTTCTTATTCAGAATTATTTATTTAATCAAAGGGCCAATTTCCTTGATTTAATTTTTGTAAGGGATATTCTTTATTTGGACCCTTTTATTCCTTACAAGCATATTAATTATTTAATGGCCCACTCATTGGAAGACCATGTTTATATCCATTAAATTAATATTGAGTATCGATGACCCATTTCTTACAAATAATAAGCCCATGTCTTATTTTAATACGCTAATATGATACATATATGGTGTATGTAATGTTTTTCCCAACTCATATAAAAAGTCTTGTACTTACAACCCTAGCTCTCTTTCCTTTTCCTGCAAAATATATTTCTTCCTACTCTTTCACCCCTAAGAACCCTAAGCATATCCTACACTCCATCCTTCAAGATTTCAAGTCAAGATTGCTCTTTTAGGGGCTATAGCACTTGGGTAAGCATTTCTCCTTAGGAAGATGTCTTTTATCATCATGTTTACATAGTCTTTTATAAGTTCTCATTATATTCTTTTGGGGATCTTTCTTGGGAAAAAGATGATCAAGAAGGAGGTGGTGGCTTGTGAGGTGATTGGGGTTTGCTTGGCTGAGTAGAGCTCCAAGAGGTAACCATCCATGTCTCACTAAACCTATTTTCACTCATAATCTATATGTATATGGTTTAGTGTTGGAATCCTGTGAATTTCTTGGGGTTATAGCCTTGTTTGATGGTCTGTGAACTTATATTTGTGGATTATTGGACTTGTGTTCATTATCCTTTGTATCTAGATGAGTATGAGTAATTCTTGTTATGGATTCCATGATTTATTTGGCTTTTGAGATGTGTGATCTGTGTATTCTGAGCATGATTCGTATTCTGGAATAATTCACCGTCTATTCCTTAGGATCTTGGAACTCTTTAAGAATTCGCGGTGAGATGTGAGATTCTTAAGATTGTTTAATTGTGTTGATCTGAATGTTTGGAGGTTGATGGTGCTTACCTTGGATATTTATATAGTTGAACTGTGGCTATTACACCCTGAAGGTGAGCACCCCTCAGAGTAAGTAAGCTATGTTTATTAGACAATTGAGTGACTTGTTTAAGGATTTAAGTTTGATTTGAAAGTGAACTTGGAATGTTATGTTTTAAAGAAATTAATGTTGATCTTATGACTTGATTTAGGTGTAATGAAGTTTGGATGATATGATTGATTCATTTAACTGTTTGATTATTTCATATTTGTAACATACAACATACCGATGACACGTAAGTAAACACCATGCGGGGTGTTGTAGTCAGTCATTATTCAATGGCTTGTTCTTTAACAATCATCCACATGTCCACTCTTCGTATCTCATACAGAAAGGCATGATATTCACTAAGGGTCCGTTTGGAAAGCAGGAAAATGACTTCTGAAAAATGTTTTCTGGAGTCATTTTCCGGAAAACAGTTTCATTTCCAGTGTTTGGATGTATTAAGAAGGACAATGTGCTAGTCTTATCGGAATTCTAATGCCCAATTAGAATTTCTATGACTAGGAACATTTTTACAATACTTCATTTATTAATTCTTTGTCACTCATATTCATAACTCTTAAGAATGAAGGATTAATAAGAATGTATGGAAAAATATCAAATATTAATTAAGTCAAAATAAAATAAATAAAACATTTATTTAATAAGAAATCAATGTCCAAAATAATAAAAGTTCGTTCTTAAGGCATACATGTCTAACAGCTCAACCATTTTACCCCACTATATTTTAATTATTTCTTTATTTATTATCATTATAAAAATTATAATTTCAATTATTATTTTTATTATATTTAAATTAAACATATCAAAAATAAAATAAATTTATAATTATAGATTTTTTAAGAAAATTAAAAAAAAAACAAAAAAAAAAACAAAAGGAGTTGCCCGTTGCTTTTTGCACGGCCAAACAAATAATTAAACAATTTAGAGTGGCCATCAATTGGCGGCCACTCTGAAGCGCCCTAGCGGGTGCGTGGAAAACACGTGCCCGCTAGGGGCATAGTGCGCTCCAAGCATGCTCGCTTCCCTTCTTTCTTCTTCTCTTGCAAAAATCAAGTCTTTACCGGGGATAAAAAAAAAATCAATGCTCCCATTTGTTAAAATAATGCAATTAAATTTTTGTTCTGTAAAAATCAACATAAAAATTTCTAATAGAGTTGCTCTTAGAATAAAAATTTTCTTTAAATAATTATCTGAATTAAAAAGGAGAGCTTTATATAAATCATAAGTTCTGCGTCTCGGGAAGTTTTAGGATGTAGGGTTCAAATTAAAATGTACTCCGTAGTTAGGATAAGTGCGTGACGCTTTGGCAAAGTTGACTTCGAAATGGTTTTGGATGGCATGTGATTTGGTTTGAGAAGTGATCGACTGAAACAAGAAAAGCTGTCAGCAAAAGTAACCTTCCCACTTTTCTAATCTGTAACGTGAAGGACACAACCTCTTGTTTGAGAAGTCTTTGGTAAATAGTCTTTCAGATGATAGCTGTTAATTAATTGGGTTAGTAAGTTATAGTATTAATTGATTGTAGAAAAATATTTGATAAATTAATTGTAAGTTGATAATTGATTACATTAATTTTTTTTTTTAAAAATGATTGAAAAAATTATTTTAAGCAATTTTTTGAATTTTAATATTTTAGAACAATAAACTATTACAAAAAGTGAATTAATTAACCACTTGTATTGACTCTTTAACCAAGTCAAACAACTAATAGTAGTCAAATAACTAAACTTGACTGATAACCTAACTATATTACCAAACATGCTAAAATGCAATATTATTATTATTATTATTATTATTATTATTATAATAGAATCAAGACTTGATAAAGTTACGTATTATATATTTATATATAATCATTTTGTTTATTTTTTTAAGTTACGAGTAAAATTCGCAATCACCTAATAGTGTGCATTAGATAAATTTCACTTTGCTATTATAGTTGGCAAAAGATCACAAAGAAGTAAATCACTTTAGGTTGCCCATAAAACTGGTTCAAATCAAAGAAATCAATTGACCGCTTCGATTGAGAGTCAAACTTATATCCTTGTAATTACCTAGTCAACAACCTAATCAACATGGTTGGAGGTGCCCATATAATCATATTTATGCTTGTATAATTGGATGTATATATTGATAATTAATTGTTATAATAATTATTGTATTAAACAAATAATTGCGAAACTATTTCAATTCTATACCAGATTTTTTAGACACCAATTAAATGTACAAGTGGTAATTTTCATTAATTTGGAGAAATGTCAAATATATAGTTGAACTGTTTATGAAAGTGCAATTAAACTCTCGAACTAGAAAAAAATTATAATATGAACTTAGAAAAAGAATGTAATTAACCCCATTTGACCTATTATTGTAGGTACCCTCCAATTTAAAGGTGATTAGAATGCTACATCAATATGTTTGACGATTTAGATGCCCAATAATAATAATTATAATAATAATAATAATAATAATAATAATAATAATAATAATAATAATAATTTATTACAAATTAAATAATTTTAAAAAAAAAAATAAAAAATGCTCGCGGTCAAACTTTAATTTTTATTAAATAATAACTAGTATTTTCACCCGTGCGATGCGCGATATGGATTTGTTATAATATATTAAGAATATTTGGATCGATATATAATTATATAAATTATAATATCAAATATTATATAGTGTAATTGAAGATATGTTTTGGATTGATTATGTTTTCTGATGCTATCCTTGTTTGAATTCCAGCAAATAATTGCTTAATTAATAGCTAATGTGTAGATGTACGCATGCGGTGCTAGAATTTTAGAGATTTTATATATCATTGTTTAGAATATATGCTTGTTCTCTAGTAACTCAGTTATAGGAATCAATTGTTATTCTAACTCATATGTATGGAAGATATATTTTTGTGTATATATATAGTAATATTTCCATATTGAAAAAAACATAATATCACCAGTTGTATTTACACATTATTGAAAACCTCTTTGTAGATAACATCGGTAGTAACAACACAATCTTGTCTATCATCGTCTAGAACTAATTAACACTTTCAGGCTATCGGGACCGTGCTTAAAAACTGTTTTTTTTTCAACAATAACCCAACGTGAGTTAGTGTTCGGCCTTGACTTTTGTTGATAGTCATGACATATGCAAACATCAATGAGAATTATTTATGCTAGCTGGAACTTGAAGGGCAATCTCGTATCAGAAAGAGTGAGAGACATTCGAGGGATAAGAACTTTGGTTCCTTCATGTGTCCCATTAACTATTCTTGTTTCAACAATGTGATCTGCCAATCTTGTGATGATGAGTCGCGTACCGTTATAAAGACCAAGATAATGGTCTATCTTCCGCAATAACATAACAGGTGCACCGACCTTTAATTAATGTCAATGAATGATTAAGAAAATCATACAATCTCAAACTATTTAAGAATTTAGGAGTGTGTACTTCTAATAGATTTTCACTGCCTGGTTCTGCCTTACAGAAAGAGTTACAACTTAAATATGTTCGTCATTTTGCAATATTGATGTCGCACATGTACTGATTAATTTTATCAACGACATCTAAAGTCGACGAGCGGATCACTGGCCTTCCAGCTACGACTCATCAAGCGTGTCATATCTTGAACTTGAAATTTTAAAAAATCACTTTCAATGTAATCAAAGCATTGAATCATAACAATATTGACACTGAAATTTAAAATTTTAATGTACATGTATATATATTCTGTGATTTTTTTCATAAAATTAGTTTTGATAGTCAAACTATAAAATATATTGATTTTACCAATCACTAAATTTCAAAATGTTTCAGATTCCCAACTATATATAAGTAAAACTCACATCTAAAGCCTAATATTTTTTTTTTAAATATTTCATACATATAAAGCAAGTCTCTGACTATTGTGAGAAGTTAGTAACATTGAGTCTAACATACAACATAAAGCATTGTGTGATAGTGGGTAGTAACTTTGAGGTAAGACCATTCAAGCATATAAGCATGTTTCGAACTTGTTTCTATGCTCTCAAAATTCAAATCATCATACTGGCATCAGGCAATAAACAAAAATATATGAGAGAATGTATGAATCATATATCTAAACTATTAATCCAAACATCACTCCAAATTACCAAATGGAGTGTATGGCTTTTTGGAATGATGCCCATCTAAACTGTTGAAATGTGATGTCCATAACTGTTGATTGGCAGACTACTCATGCTTCATATTTCATCAAAGTATCCGTTTCTTATGATATTATGATTTATAACATATAAGAATCGACAAATAAACTATAGTATGAGTCTTTCTTGCATGCAACAAATATCACAAAAATTCAGTGTTCTAAAATAAGTATATAAATGCAATATGTAGATAATTTGCATTGCATTATATATCATTAATTTAATTACTTGTCGGTTAGTTATTGCAAGATCTCGAGATACACTTATATTTTGATATTCAGTAAATATAACTATATTAGAGAAAAATTTACCTGGGAGTAATAGGATAATCAGTTGAGTAATTGTTGGTTAACCGTAGAGCGTTGATATTCCCTAGACAAATAACTGTTGAAAAAATAGCATAAAAAGGCATTTTAGTGGCTATATTGTGGTACAAATATATGTGGGGTCCACTTTCGATTTGGGTCGGGTCAAAGTGGATTCAGGTTCTTCGTAGTTAGACGAAAAGATTGGAATATATGTACTTTATTATTAGGTTTATTAATTTTAATCTAGAATTGTATTACGAATAGGAACGTAGGAAAGAATATATTTTATTAGGAATTGTATTACCATATTTTAATGTACAATCGTGTTACGGATACGAATTGTATTATCATATTTTACAACATCACGCAATCTTTATAGGAGTGTTTTGGACGGGAAGTTAAAGTTGATATTGTTTTTATTAATAGTATAGATAATGATTATTATAGCAATTAAAATATTTTTAACAATTTAAAAATTAGAAAAGTTTACGTTAAAAACGGGTGGAATTTCCTAGTTCTTATTGGAGTGTATTTGTAAATGCATTATGGACACTTGTTAAAGCGCTTATTGTTTGGGGGAAATGCAATAAATTATTTTTTTCGGAAAGGTAAAAGAATCAATCACTTTCCCGAATTTGGAGTGCACAATCCTCTTACGTGCGCTGATTGCCCGAAAGTCAAGTAGATATTCTCCCGCCAAGCCATTTTCATCAGTAACGCTCCAAATTCCCCCAAATCCCTTCTCTGTCACCGAACCGATCGCAATCAGCTATTTTCTGGCGGCAAAATGGAGCTTCCGGTGATCGATTTGAGCTCGTACTTGGAATTCTCGAACCGACTCGGCTCCTGTCCGGAGGCACAGCTGGATCCCCAACTTTTGACGCTTTGCTTCGAAGTGAGCCGAACCCTAGCAGACACCGGAGCTCTGCTCGTGAAAGATCCACGCTGCTCCGCCGAAGACAACGATCGGTTCATCGACATGATGGAGAAGTACTTCGAGCAGCCGCAAGAATTCAAGCGCCTCCAGGAACGTCCTCACCTCCATTATCAGGTGCTCCATTTTTTCAACATTTATATTTCACACCTATGCTTCCATTTCATTTTTGAAATTATTTTGATACGGTCTCCTAATACGCACGTACAAAGTTCTCCCTAAACCCTAAATTATTTCAACA
>CM008334.1:33081564-33092498 GCA_002525835.2 Ipomoea batatas | reverse complement strand
CAATGCTTAATAGAGAGTAGCAGAATTGCGATTTAGTTAAATTCCTTTCCTTCTTCAAGCATACCAACATTTATACTTTTTTTTTTTTTTAAATTAAGAAATATTACAATGATATAGATTAGGGTATAAGGTCTCACTACAAACTGGACAACTTGTCTCATTTGCAGCCTGGCAAATTTGAATTGTATTTCTCATACTTGCTGTCAGTTCTAAGAGCTTCGGCACACAACTATTCCACATAAAAAATCCCTTCATCATCAGGGTCCTCACCTTCCCAATCCTCATCATCCTCGCTGTGTTCAGATGAGTCATTCTTGGCATTAGCTTGAAGATCAGCTTCCTTTTTCTCGTTCTCGCGCTTTATTCTATCCAGTATAGCAATAACCTGAAATAATTTTGTTTTGTTGCTAAGCACGAGCTTAAAATGTAAGTATAAAATTACTGAGTTATGGGCATAATGCAGGGAGAAATCATTTCTCATATTTGCAAAACAGGCTAGTGCAGTATGCCATTTTACAACGACCTTTCCTTTAAACCTCACAGAAATTATGACTAAACCATGGGCATCACAGTAATTTCATAAAACTCATGCTGACAAAGCCACAGAAGTATCGTCCAATCAAGCATCTAGCAACAATTTTTTCAAGAATATAAAAAAAGAGTGAAGAATGAGAGTTAACTTCGAGCAGATTTTGGTTCTAGTTAGGTACTTCAGCAATGCTTCAAAATAAGTACCTAGACACATCTAAAGCTTTTTATGCACTAATTTCTTCAATGAATCTTTGATGACAACCATATTAAGTTATTCATCAAGTCTTACACACCCGGTCTCCTAATTAGTCTAGTAGGAACCTCAGAGACAACACACGCAAAAACTTATCCTAATTCCTAAGCGCTAGCTGGAATGATCAATGGTGATGGAACTCTTCAAAGTTCGTAAACACGGATATACTTCTCTTTAAATTACTATGGGACATGAAGACCACTACTACGATATATCCAACATATGCTTGATTGCTTGGTGAAAGTCTTAAAATTTGATCAGGTGCTAAACCTTATTGTTATCAACTACATAATCAATTTTATATGCTAGAATTGGTAACATAAAGTGCAACAATAGTGAATACATAAGAAATCCACACGGAATTTAATTTGTATATTCCAACAAGACAATGAATGAGTACTACTCACCCTGCTTCCTCTCTCAATAGACAGATCTTCAATAAATCGTATCTCTGGAGTAAGTCTCAACTTCATGCGCTTGCCCAGCTCACTGCGTACATATTTCGCTTTTGACTTTAATCCTGCAATGGCCACTTCTTTTCCTCTTTGGTCCCCAAAAACAGAAACATAGACTTTAACAACCTATGAAGAATGAACCATCCATCAAAATATGCAATCACAGGAAGCTTCATTTTGAAGCCAGACAGAACATTGTAAACGACATTTTAAACTAATCCAACAATCTTTTGTTCATTATGCATTTATTTCAATTGCAAAGTCCTCCAGCATGCATGAATGATTAAGTGAATCCTCTGAACCAAAACAAGCAGCAGTCTTAGCTCAAGATTATCTTCTTCTCCCTATTACTTTGCGAATAATGCAACAGCAACATATACTACTAAAGAAAACCTTTGAACCATCGCCCCGAAACTACCATAATATACAAAACATGATAAATGGTAAATGAAAGAGTTAATTCCAGAAATGGTCTCTCGACTATTGACCTTTACCAATTTTTATCTTCGACTTTTAATTTGACCATGATTGTTCTTTTTTTTTTTTTTTTGAGTACTATTGACTCTGTTACAATGTAGTATCTGTTCATAGCTACATTCTCAACCAAATGAAACACAAAGAGCCAATATCGCCTCCACTGAGGCTCAAACTCACCCCCTCCCATGTGGGGTGCAACCAGGTGCCACTAGACCACAAGGTCCATTGACTAGATATTCGTTTAGTCAGCCTTAGATCTACGGGCAAGAATGTAAAAATTAACTAGCAAAATCGTCTCTCCAGATTTGCATACTTAAGGTGTTCGAAACAAATGATATAATCACCAAAAATTTGGAACAGAGACTTATCAATAGCCTGGTCCAAATCGACCTATGCATCAACATGTTCTTCACATTCTCACTAATGATGCTCCGAGTGTATGAAGTTTATGAACCCAATTTGTCCATCTTAATAGCATTCAATTTTTACATTCTTACATTAAATTTAAGGGTTACTAAATGGATATTTAACCACCATTAATGATCAAATAAAAAGTCCAGGATAGGTAAATGACAATAGTAAAGTATCATTCTTGGAATTAAGTCTAAATGAAATGTTGGTAAACTGCTAACATGCTAAAAGATGATTACAGGGGCACACCAGAATTATGACGAAAACACGAAACCCGGCAAAAACTAACCTGCAAATCAGCAGAAACTTCAACGTCGCTGATAGTAGTAAGCGAGGAGAGGTACTGATCAGCTCCGAGAGCGGCTTCGGGCAGTACAGCGTACTGTAAAACCTTATCCGTGAGCAGCATGTCGGAGAGCTCTCTCCTTATCTGCTTAGCCACCATTTTCACTCTCCGAGGGTTCGCCATGCATTTGACTAAATTACCCCTGCTGCCATGCCCGCCGCCGCTGGAGGTGAATATCCGGCGCAGGCGGAGAAGATTGGGCGGGGAAATCGACAGCCCCCCCGGAGGTGTGTTTGAGATTGTGATTGAAGATGAGCGGAGGTTTAGGTTAGGGAAAGGACGTAAGTGTGGATTTTGGATGAGAATATGCGGCATTACAACGTCGTTTACTGTTGTCTCCGATTATCTTCTCTTCTCGCCGGTGAGGTATATATAATATATATGGAGAGGAACGAGAAATTTAGGATATCCGATGCCGATGTCGGAGGCCTTTTTGGAAATACAATGAACAATTATCCGGATCAAATATCTATTTGAAGGGGCCTGATTAAATGGGCTAAATATGGCCTTTTCATTGAAAATTTTAATTTACGATACTGGCCCATTAATTTCGGGCATTAGGAGGATATGACAATTTATGGGTTGTTATGCCGTGGATCCAGGTCCACCTTGCAAGGTGGACCTGAGTCTACATTCACATACACTATACTCTACATCTACACATTACAGGATTATATGTTTAGTAACTATATTACCGTTGTTATGCATTCACACATTCAAAACTCTATATTCACAGGTCCTATACTCCATATTCACAACTTGAGAACTCCACATTCACACATTACAGGGCTACAAGTTGCTAGAACTTCTTAACTCTATTACAGATTCACACATGCATAACTCTACATTCACGATTTCTATACTCCATATTCACAATTTGAAACCTCTACATTCACACATTTCTGGGCAACTCTACATCCACACAATCATAAATCTACATTCACGATTTCTATACTCTACATTCACACCTTGAAACCTCTACATTCACACATTTTTGAACAACTTTATATTCAGAAATATGTTTACTAATTAAAAAAAAAAAAAAAAAGACAAAAACGACGTAGTTTTGAACCCAGGTCCACCTTGCAAGGTGGGGACCTGGGTCCACAGCATAATTTGCCGACAATTTATATCGTGGACCCTGGATCAAAATTGCATCGTTTTGATATTTAATTTTTAACAGATTTGGTAGTTTCTCATTTTTTTTGTGTTTCAACACAAATTTTAATTTATTCCAGATACAGAATCAATACTCTTAAGTTACAAAATTTCATAACACGAGACACAAAAACTCACTACACAAGACACATAAATATGTTAATTATATATTTATTTATTCTCAAATTTGATTTATGTAGATAATATATGTCCTATAAGCACATAACTTCATAATACAAGACGTAAATTCGTAAAATAAGACACAATATGTTGTGTGTTACACAACTACTAATCTATTTCAAGTACAGAATCCATACGCTTAAGGTACAGAATTGCATAACACAAGACGCATACACATGTTTTATATTTACTTTAGTTCAGGTACAGAATCAATATTTTTAAGGTACAGAATTTCATAACATAAAATACAAAAACGCACAACACAGGACACAAAAATGCATAGCACAAGACACGAAGCAAAAGCTATATTTACTTTATTTCAGGTACAAAATCAATACGCTTAAGGTATAGAATTGCATAACATGAGACACAAAAACGCATAACACAAGACACATACACATGCTTTACAGTAAAAATTAAAAACAAAAAAACAAAAAAAAACAAAACAAAACAAAAACTTGTATTATGAATTGAACAACAAACGGTCGTCGTCGAAATTAAAATTCAAAATTACGTCGTTTAGGACCAGGATTCACGATATAATGATTGAGGAGGACAAAATCATTATTGCGTGGACCATAATCCAAAAACACATAAAGTACATTATTCTAATTTATAAAATACATTATCTTACTCCAAAAATTTCATTATTGTAACACATAAAGTACATTATACATTATTATAATTTTTAACATACATTATTTTAAATTTTTAACGGATAAAGTACATGATTCTAACTCATAAATTACATTATCTTACCCTAAAATTTTTATTATTCTAACACATATAAAGTATTTTATTCTAACAAATAAAACACATTATTTTAACTCATAAAATATATTATCTTACCCCAAAATGTTCATTATTCTAACATGCGCACGGAGCAAAGATTTTTTTTTTTAAAAAAAACATCAAAACGATGTTCTTTTAGACAGTGGTCCACACAGTTGGACAACCGGATAATAACAAATTTTTCTATAGACCAAGAATATAATGGATACATTTTAATATACTAAAAGTACATTGTGTAGTGAATGTACATTATTTGATACGAAGTATTATACAAAATAATACTCCGTATATTTTCAGTACTCAAATAATATACTTTTAATTAATACAAGGTAACGTACATTTTTAATATTTTAAAAGTATATTATTTGTGTAGTAAATATACATTATTTGATAATATATAAAATAATATACTTTCAGTACTCAAATAATGTACTTTTCATGAATACAAGATACATTTTTAATATATTAAAATTATATTATTTGTGTACTGAAGGTATATTATTTAGTAATATTCATAATATATAAAATAATATATTTGAATTATTGAATTGAACAATAGTTTCAAATATTCATAAAAATTCAAAAAAATACACTTACACTTTTTTAAAAGTTTCTAATCATGTAAACGAGATGTCATACATTTATAATACATTTAATGTTTATATGACTTATTATTATTATTATTGTTGTTGTTGTTGTTGTTGTTGTTATTATTATTATAGATCTTAATTCTAAATTTATTGTTTAGAATTATTGTTTATAATTTAGTATTTATAGATCTTAATTCTAAATTAAAAACCCCTTACCGCTCATGTCCTTAATACTAGTGGATGAGGTAAATCGCATGATGTGTTTCAATTGATTTACCGGTCATATTGTCAAAAAAAAAAAAAGTTAATTGTTGAATTTGGACTATTTTAAAAATAAAAAATAGGATTTTCAAAAACAATAAAAATAAAAAAGTAACATCGGTTTGAACTGGCCATTTTCCATAATCAAAATCGAATTGTCGTCACATCTAGGCGCCAGTGATGGTTTTCTGAGACCCGGATACATATGTAAAAATGGAGGGTAAGAAAACAGTAATTTTATTGCTCCGACACAAAACCTATAAACATATACACAGTGCACGAGATAACGACCAAAATAAATGACTAATATAAGCTATAGCCCAAAGAATGGACTAAGAATGATTTCATAGCTACTAAGGATTGAACCATGGTATTCGATCAACTTGGGAAATGTTGTAAGGACTGACCATGATGTCTAAATATTAGCGGCAGGGATGCCTATTTATAGCATGGGCGGCAAGTGTGTGAACCTAGTTCGGTAGTACCCCCTTACGGGTCTGCTGGGCATGTCATCGGATTTTTTGTTTTGTTTTTTTTTTTTTTTTTTTTTTTTTTTTTTTTTTTTTTTTTTTGTTTTTTTTTTTTTTTTTTTTTTTTTTTTTTTTTTTTTTTTTTTTTTTTTTTTTTTTTTTGTAAAAATATTTGTAAGTTTTGATCCTTAGGCCTCCTAAAAAATAAGATACTTATTACCAACCAAGTTATTCCAACATTCAATAACTATTTTATATAATATTACATACATAATAATATACTCCCTCAGCCCTGTTTCTTAATAATTCAAATCAACTTTTTATTCTTTATTGATTTTCTTGAGTAATTTTTTATTATTTTTATTTTTAATTTTTGTGTTTAATAGTACTTTGAATGTAGTTTCTAAATACTCCCTCTGTCACATTTTGTGCCTGGTTCTGTTAACAAGGCTGAGTAAAGTCATTTTAATCCAAATTTTCTTAATATTAAGTTTAGTATTAGTATACAAAATTTATATATTTAGAAACTCACTAAAGTACTATTAAACACAAAAAATTATATTAAAAAATAAGTAACAAATACTAAAGAATATAAACAAAGAAGAAAGAGTTGGCTTGACCAATGAATAGTAAGTATGACAGATAAAATGTGACAGAAGGAGTATATAAATTTTATATACTAATATTAAACTTAGGCTATGTTTGACAAACCTAGCTGAAAAGGTAGCTGAAAGCTGAAAAGATATAAGCTAGAAGCTGAAATCTGAAGATCTGCTAAGCTAGTTATTATTCTTAAAAATGTTTGATAAAATAAGCTTTTTAATAAGCTGATAAAGGTAAAACGACTAAAAAGGACATCTTCATAAAATTTAAATACTTTTAAATTTAAATAAGTTTATTACATAAGGAAGAAATTAAAATGTACGAGTTATTAATATATTTTAAAATGATAGATTAATCGGACCAAAAAAATGATAGATTAATTATAATTTATTTTTATATTAAGGTCTCCTTGAATGGGGGGTAATCCGGTCACGTTCAAATATTTATTATTTACAATTTATTTTTATATGTCAACTTTTATATTAAGGTCTCCTTGAATCGGGTTTGGTATCAGATATGGCAAAAAGCAAAATTTACCGTTGCCGGAAATCGAACCCGGGTCTCTCGGGTGAGAGCCGAGTATCCTAACCAACTAGACTACAACGGATTTGTGTCAAACAATGTTCTGTTAGTCTATTATAGTAAATTAGAAAAGATAGACTACATTTACCATCCTCATTTGCAGGTATTGAAACAATTTTTTCATCAAAATATTTAAGTGGACCAAATTCAGTCTAAAATATTTAAATATCATCCCTTTTACCAAACTCACTACTCTTCATATGAAACATTTTGGATGTTTTTGACTGATTTTAGTTTATTCAGAAAAGTCAAAGGACAAAAATTATCAAATTAATAGTTGATAACCAAAAGTAAAAATGTTATTAAAGTCAAAAGATCATAAGTGAAATTAACTTGATAAGAAAATTTCGTGCATTGAGTCAATTAAGTGAATGTTTCATTAGTTACCAAAAACTCCTCTTTATATAATCAAATTAGTGTAATTTGACTAAACATATATTGCCCAACTCCCACAAAATAATAAGATCCATACGTTAAAAAACCAGCCTGAAAAGTTGTTCTAACAACCAGAATTTAGTTAGAGAAATTCGTTGATTAAATTGACCACGCACTGACTCAGATCAAGAAAATAGCTGAGGAAGATCCAGGCTAAAGACTATGACGTTGAAAGTAACCCGGACAGAAATACGGTCCAAAATAGTCTAAATAAAATATAACCTAAGTTTTGACAAATAATTTAGCCAATTAAACTATCATTTATACACTTACATGAATGTTAGGTTTTTATATTATATTTGTACTTATATTATTATTATTATTATAACAACATGGTCCAAACTGAGTTATCTAGACATTATCCTTATTTTCAGGGAGTTTATTTGTTGAATGCCATTAATGAAATTCATTGCTTAATTGGTGAAAGAAGAATGGGAGAGGGGGCTATGGGTTATGACTTATGAGTTGTTGTAGAGATTGATGTTTTTATTTGGAGCGTAGTGCATACTGGATAGTGGTTCTTAAATCATTCACCATTTACTTGAATTACTTCTAATAGAATTATTGATTTAACTTCTTGGGATGTATTCATTGTTTTAAGCCATCGTTCAAAGATTAGTAAACTTGGTAAGGATTTTGAGTTAGTTGCTATTGGATGGGACTAAGAGCATCAATATCAATAGACTTATTTCGCGGTATTTGAAGAGTTTTTGTAAGTGTGATTAGAAAAGAGAAATTGTGGGGAAAAAGAAAAGAAAAGAAAATAAATATAAGTTTAAAAAAAATAATTAAACATAGTGTCAGGCGCGCCTGACACTACTGCATGCGCCCGTATGGACTGCTGCTGTGCGCATACAGTCATATTAAAGGAAAAGTAATGTCAGGCATTTACTGTTCCATGAACCAAAGCTTGCAGATGATACAAAAGCATTCTCTCTCCTATTCTCTCACTTGCTTTGTTGGCAAAATTCTGACATGATCCCATGAAAAAACCACAAATAAGGATGCTCTACGACTATTTGGAGCATTAATTCCAACCATACCCCATTCGGTCCGTGTAACCATAAATATGGTTCCGGTTCTGGTTCGGTTTTGATTTAAACAGCTAGTTCTAATCAAAAAAATTTTAAAGAAAATTTTATGTTCTATTTTATTAATGATTTAAATTTAACAATTAATTTTTTATTTAGAATTTTTTTAAAATAGTTATATCAAATATTTAAACTTCAATGTTAAATTAAAAAATTATTTTAAAAAACTATAATAATTTTTTTCCCGAGTTAATTCCACCAGAGGTCCCTTGTCTTTGGTGGCAATTCTAAATTTAGTCACATACTATCGTTTTTGCCATTTAACATCTCAGACTATTATTTTTTGGACACTTTTAGCCCTTCTCATGACTTTTTCTATTTTTAGTAAGGGCATTTTTGTATTTTCATATTTTTCTTTTGTTATTTTTTCGGTTTCAACCAATTTAATTGGTTTAGAACTTTAGGTAACCTCTGATTTTTAGTATCCGGATTTTTCAATCGATTTTTAGTAAAGTCCTAAACCAATTAAACCGGAAAAAATAACAAAAAAAAAATATAAAGAGACAAAAATGCCCTTACTAAAAATAGGAAAAATAATGAGAATGACTAAAAGTGTCCATAAACTAATAGTCTGGGATGTTAAATGACAAAAACGATAGTCTGGGACTAAATTTGGAATTACCACCAAAGACAATGGACCTTTGGTGGAATTAACTCTTTTTTTCCCTTTTATGAAATCGGTTCTATATTATCCGGAACTGAAACCATATGTATGGTTTCTGTTCTAGTTCAATTCCAATCGTAGATTGTTTGGTTCGAACTGTCTGATTCGAACTGAACTGTAATTATCCCTAAGTGTGCGTATGTGCATGCTAATATGAACAATTTGTACGTTAATGTATTCCTTTTATGAGAAAGGAAAGGCGACACCTTGAAATCAAATCAAAACTCACTTTCAGAAACATCACGATAGTTGATGCATATCCATGCATTTGCCTAACGAAATGTACCTTAGTTTTTTCGTGGGAAACAAGTCTCAATCTCACGAGACAAAATTTTGTCCAAACAATAAGACTTTCAAAACAAAATCGTGGCAAAGTTAGCTTTAATGGCTGCAATGGATTCACGGTACCTCAATCAATTGGACCAAGATTTCTCCTTCCCCGACGGGGCAAGCACAGAGTCCCCACCTAAGATGGTGACAAAACCTTGATAGAACTTAAATGTACTATTTCTTATGAAAATGCATAACTTCAAATAATTTAAATTTACAATGTGATGTCGACTATCTTTTGGGACTGTCCGGTTTCACATAACAATTGGACCAAGATTTCTCCTTCCCGGCAGGGCAAGCACAGAGTCCCCACCCAAGATGGTGACAAAACCTTGATAGAACTTAAATGTACTATTGCTTATGAAAATGCATAACTTCAAATAATTTAAATTTACAACGCGATGTCAACTATCTTTTGGTACTGTCCGGTTTCACATAACAAGTGGGGTGGCGAAATGACATTAGCTTTTAAAGAAAAAAGATAAGAGTAATCTGATTCAACGAATAAGAGTGGTCAACCTCACGAAAAGTATCACATCAGAAAGAGGAAACTTCGCCGTGAACAGGAATTAGGGCTAAAAAACAAACCATAAAATCCAAAAAGACTAATAATAATACATGATGGTGATTGATACAGGTGAGATAATTATAAAATCTAAATGTTACCCAATCTTGAAAATACAATTGAAATTAACTACATCTGCTTTGTGATCTACCTAGCCAAAATACATTAATGCTTCAATGGATGGCAAACAAAGGAGTTAGCTTGACTCTTTTCTCTCCTCTACTTTTCCCCCTTCCATCTACATCTGCACCTACTTTTATTATCTGTACACCAAAGCCAGGCTTATTGCATTCCAACCTTTTGAGCTTCACTCGAACACGTACATTTCGCCTTTTTATCTGTGAGTATCTGCAAACAAAAAGCCACAAGAAAGGCAATCAGATAATGTGCTTCAGATTTAGAGATTCATATGAGTTTGACAGTAAAGCCAGCAATTCGTTTCGTCGTCATATATACCTCGACTTGTTTCTGAAGTTCTTTAATGTGCTCGACTGCCCAGTCTAACATATCCGCTGTGCTTGTTTGCTGCACATAAAACATAGGAAATTATGCGAGTTCCAAGCAGATTAGCAGATTGTTGAGTATACAGAAAGGATCAGAGTTATGGTCTTATGGAATTTTAATTTACCTTGTCCATCTTTGGGAATAGCTCTTGCAATTTCTTCATTCTTTCGCTAATCCTGGTCCGTCGGTTCTGTAGAGATCAACACAAACGAACAACCATAAACTTCAGAGGATTA
>CM008334.1:33033849-33045582 GCA_002525835.2 Ipomoea batatas | reverse complement strand
TCAAAATAATGTTTTGGTTGTTACAAAAAGAGACAAATCAGTTGAACAAGAAGTTGATGCTACAGTACTCTAGCCACTTTTGTAAGACGTTAGTTGATACATACAAAATCTAGAGATGCATCTTAAAGTGTTCATTTGTTCTTGACATATTGCTGTTGCACCACCAAAACTGAGACCGGCGATGTGATATGCTCAATAGCAAGCATGTCCCCAATAGGCCCCAATTCCGCTATATCGCTCCACTGGGAAAGCCCGAAAAGCTGAGGCAAATTAGGCTCATGGCGTCTACCCACAAGAATAAGGTCAAAAACGTGTTCCATCTCCCGCACCGTATGCGCAGTCTCCGCCCCATCCCTCACTATTTCCTCTTTGTAACAAACTTTGGTGTCATCGCATTCCGCCAAATGCCTCACCTCCTTCAACACTTCCGAGTCGAGCACCGCGTCCCACTGCTTCCTCTCGGCGTCGTGGTCCGCCGGAACGAAGTGCACCACCGTCAACTGAACCCACGGCGTGTTGGACATGCGTTTGGCGTAGCACAACGCCTCGCGGTCATCGGCTCCTCCCATGAATATGACGGCGACGTGGTAGGACGAGGACATCGACCCCCGCCGCATCCGTGTCTTTTCCCGGTCTATTAGGATACCCACGGAGCAAGGGGCCCGGTCTAACAATGTGCTGTTCATAAGCCTCATGCTGCTGCTATCCACGATCAACCTGTAATATAAATATATATGTCACGTAGTAAACACAATTCTGTTGCAACCAGAATCATATTTAGTACTAATTTCCAACCATAGCTTCCCATTGCTGATGATTAAGATGCCCTAGACTGTTGCGGTAGAGCAATAGTATTTTTCTCACATTTCTGCTTAACTTTCTCTACATGGTGTATGAGGAATTAATGTAAGCATGAGAGAACTAGTGACCTTAGCTTAAATCATGGTTGAAAAAATAGCTATCTAGGCGCTTCTCAACGCTGAGCTCGGGGTGCCTAGCTCCTAGGGTGTCTAGACAGCGATTAATGGTTCCTAGGTGTGGGTGTATTTTTTATTTTTTAATTTTTTAAGACTTGATAATTATAAACTATTTAATACTTTAATAGTTAATACGAAAATATTAACCTAAAAAACATATAGAGTTTGGACAATTTAAGGTTATTTTGCTCAAAACGATACCGTTTTGATTTTTGAGTGTAATAACACATAAAAAAATAAATGGAACAATAGCTAATCGACTGACTATGTGACCTAGTCGGTGCCTAGCGCCTAGGCGGCTGCCTAGCCGACCAACCACCTAGAGGCTAGATCACCGATTATGGTGATACTATACGCTAGGCGACCGGTCAACGCCTAGGCCTCGATTAATCGGTGTCTAGACGAAAGTTTTGTAACATTACCTTAAATAACCATATGTCACTAGGTCTTCTAAACCCTTATGACTACTCGTCATAAATAAAGTCTAGCTATAAATGTTGGACCAAATAACAAACACTTTAATATTTACCTAATGTAATAATAAATAATTAATAGGAAAACGTTACACAACCTGCCTAGGTGGTTCCATTTCCTGTGAAACGGGAGAATGATCATGGAGGCGAGCTTGTCGAAGGCGAGAGCGCTAACGTCGTGATGCATGAACTTGGGGAGCGATATCGCGGTGAAGAAGTTAAGGGTGACGAACCCATTACAGTCCTGCGCAAAGGACCGAAGAGTGGCCATAATTTTGTGTGATCGAGAATTGGCCGCAGGGGAGGAGGGGGTCTTCACCTGCCCCAATTGGTGGTCAATCAACAGATGGGTGACCCGCCCCACCAGCTCCACTAGGTGGAGTGAGTAGACGGAGAGCGGAGTTTCTTTGCTGGGAAATGAAACCTCTAGCAGTTTCCTGGCGGCTACCGCATCTTCTAGTCGATGAAAACAGGTCACTAACCTTAACTCTGAGCCTTTGGACTGGTGCTCGATGTCCCTTCTTTGGTACCCGGAATATGCCCTGGAGTAGTCGTGTAAGGACCCCACCACAATGTGGGACCCTGCTGCCGTGATCAATGCAGTCATTGTCAACATGGAAAAGGTTTCGGTATCATACATCTGCATTATATTTCACCACAACAATTGAATGGATATATAAGAAATAAATATAATAATGGCCGCCTTTGGTAAATAATCAATCAGCTAATTTTAGCGTATTTGACCATATATTAGTTGTTTGATTTAGTTAAAAAATCAATATAAGTGTTTGATTAATAATTTTTTTAACTCTAAAATACTAAAATTTAAAAAGAGTTTATTACCGAAATGGTCCCTCGACTATTGAGAAATTATCAATTTAGTCCTTGACAATTTTTCATGCCCAATTGAGTCCCTCGACTTTAAAAATTTTAACCAATTTAGTCATCCGTTTATTTTGTCATTAAACAACTATTTAAATCGGGACCAAATTGATAATTTTGGTATAGTCAAGGGACCAAATTAGTAATTTATTTTTCACTGAAATGGTCTCTTGACTATAGTAAAATTACCAATTTGGTCCCGATTTAACGGATGTTTAACAGCAAAATAAACGGAGGACCAAATTGGTTAAATTTTTCAAAGTCGAAGGACTTAATTGGGCACGCAAAATTGCCGAGGACCAAATTGATAATTTCGCAATAGTCGACCATTTCAGTAATAAACTCATTTAAAAGCCTACTCAAAGCAGTCTTTTCAATTAGCTTTTGAGAAAATAAATTATACAAAACAGCTATCCGCTAACAACTAATTTACCAAACACCTTTCTACAATCAATTAATATTATCAAGTAATCATATTTTCTAATCGAATCAGTTAATAACCATTAACCAAACACTGCTAATATCTAATACGTAGTATATAATAGTTTAACAAGTACCTGATTTACGAAGCCGTTGAGATAAAAAGAGATTTGGACGACTCCTTGCGTGGTCAAGATGAAGGCAAGAGAAGCAGCATCTTTGAGAGGAACTCTGCAGATCAACGCGGGGCCGAAAATAGAGACATACTTCATCACGTAGCAAACGGTAACGGTAATCCATACCAGCCCAACAAAGTGGAGATCAAACACGTTGAGCAGGTCGACCTTAGTGCCGGAATAAGTCACCAACAGCGGCGCAAACAGCCCCGTCACAATCGTATCCAACTTATCCACCAACGCAGATCCCAACGGCGGCCCATCCGGCACAAGCAGCCCCAATATAAACGGCCCGTACTGAAAATTCATCCCCACATTATCCGCCAGCACCGTCGCGAAAAACGCCGCGAAACACATAAAGCACACGTAGAACGTGTCCACGGGCGCCCCCTCCGGCGTCCGCTTGATGACCATCGCCGAAAACGGCCGCACGGTGACCACCAAAAACACGATCAGCCCCGCAGAAAGCGCGAAAGAATGCACCGAAACCAGCGGCATAGCCGACATCACCCCAACGCTAACGTTAGCTATAATCGTGGACACTAAGTTACTAAGTAAGTCACAAATCAACCCCGTCGCCAAAGCCAGGCGGCCCAGCTCGGTGTTGATGATCTTTAAATCAACCAGAAGAACTGCGGTGACAGGAAAAGAATACACACTTTGTATGCCTAAGGTGTTCTGGATGGCAGAGTGTCTGTACCTATGAATCAATTCCTGCGTCAACACCTTTCTGCTCAAATACTTGAGGACCGCATAGGGGAGCAACACAGAAGGGATCCCTATGCACCATGCTTTGGCGCCACTTCTGGGAACCATTCCTGGATCCATCTTCACTCCACTCAGGAATATGAACAACACGTAACCCATTTTTGACAACAGACTAACGTAGTATCCTTCGTACAGCTCGAACATGTTGTTCGCATTCCAATCAAACTGTCCCATCACTGTCGGCCCCAAGATGATACCCGCCTGTTCGTCAATCAACATATATAAAACGATTTTAATACATAGGCACATTCTGTATGTGCAAGTTAATGGTTTTGAACCCGTAAACAAATTGAATTGAATGTACATGACAGGACATGGTAATTAACATTTTATGTGTCTGCAGTTAACATATTTATATTTTGTACATGTTAATAATTATTTGTCTTGTACTTATCGCGTCTATAATTATTGTTTAATATAAGTTATTTAAAATGTATGATTTTATTAAAAGTGTTTGAAAGTAAATAAAAATGTTGGCATTAAATGAAAGAGATGAGATATGAGAATAGAAGAAAGGAATACCGTACCAAAAGTTCAGAGACAATGCGGGGCAAACGGAAGCGCTTGAGGAAGAACAAATGGAGTGCTTGGGTGAGGGCAAACATGATGCACAATTGCAGGAACAAACGAGGTAGACCGTAAGTAAGAAAGTGATACTCCGTGCCCCATACTCCCTTAGAATGAACCTTCGCCCACACTAAGCATTTATCATGCGTCCCCCCAGGGTCTTCCATCAATATAATAATCAGATCAAATAATTTTCCTTAATCCACTTTAATTTGCGGATGGATAGATGCACATACATACAGATTCACGTAAATGCATGCATAATTACGCGATAACAATTAATCCTTTATTAATGATTTCTCGCCCGGGTGACCTGGTCTGACCGGGCCACAAAATAATAATCTCCTCTCCTCTCTTCTCCTCTTCTCTGCATAACATTATCCAGCAGAGAAGATGAAGAAGGAGATGAAGATTAGGGGCGGTGCATGGGGAGATTGTAAAATTGGGTAAGCCAATAAGGGTGGCGTGGCGGATTGAAAGATCGTCATAGATGGTGGGCGGGCAAGTTGGGGAAATATGAAATAATGGATGGATATTTATCTGCCATTGCCGACAACTACGCGTTCCCGCCCATTCCATCACACAATAATTCCCACCCATCCTCATGAGTTTTGCTTCAATTCTGTCAATTATCTTTGTTTCAATTTGTTCCAAATTTTAATTAGTTAGCTTTTTACCAATCACATATCATTCATCACTAATTCACTATTATATTGGAAATGTCTCATTTTAATTTATAGGACTAAAATAGTACATTTTATGATTAAGGCCCTGTTTGGTAAATGGTTGTTAGCTGATTCGGTTGGCTGTTTGAGTTAGAATGTATGATTTGTTGATAACATTGGCTAATTGTAGAAAGTTGTTTGATAAATTAGCTGTTAGCTGTTTGGTGTAATTTATTTTCTCAAAAAGCTAATTGAAAAGGATGCTTTGAGTAGCCTTTTGAATTTTAGCATTTTGGAGTTACAAAAAGCTTATTATTTACCAACTAATAGTGGTCAAATAAGCCAAAATTGGCTAATAGGCTGATTATTTACCAAACAGGGCCTAAAGGTGTTGCATTTTCAATAGTCAATGACAATACATTGATTGATTTTTATTTTTATTTTTTTAAATTTTGAGACATTCATAATTTTTTATAAAGTAGTATCCGATCCGTACTATACTTTCTCATCTAACGTTTTCAACTCAAAGAATCAATTTTAACAAATGTAATCCTCGAATTGTTTAAAATTTTGTCAATTAAATTAAACCCTTCTAGGGATCAATCGACGAAATCTTTAAAATGTAGAAATCACCATTTTGGTCCCTGAAAAGATTTAATTGACAAAATTGTAAATAATTCGATGATCAAATTGGTTGTAATTGAAAACTAGAGACTACAATGATAGTTGGAAAACAATTTAGGGACCAAAATAGTGATTAATTCATTTTTTTAGGGAAGCATCATCAATACTGATTAGAAAATTATTAGAATTATTCTTAAATTTTGTAGGATTGTGACAAAAAGCATCACATGAATACCGCCGATAATAAAACATTTACGATGAGGCGAAGTGAGATGGAATTTTTTTTCTAGCGTAGCAGTTTTCAGTGTTTCCATTCAAAATTTAACAAAATCGCCGTCTGTGGGGATCGAACCCACGACCACGTGGTTAAAAGCCACGCGCTCTACCACTGAGCTAAGACGGCAACTTGTTTGGTATTTCCCAATGAGTTTATATAGATTTAGCCAACAAATGGAATTTTTTAAAACATTCAAATTAGAAGGAACATAAATCAAAATCAAAGGTACAGGTAATAATATAATCAAATTGAAGAACAAAATTTGTAAAAAAAAAAAAACTCGATTTCATTATCATATTATTACGATTTTGTTAAACCTCCAATAGTTGTAAAAGCTTATATATGCTTGTATGAGCAACTTAGTTGGTTCTTGAATGATAGAATTTAAGTAAGAATATAGAATCGAGTCTTGACATTCACAATATATGTCATCTTCTTCAATAAGTGAAACAAAAAAAAAAAACTTAAACATACTAGACAACTAGTAACTCTTCCATTCGATGTACATACGAATCGAAAGCTATACATACATACTCTAAAAAGTGATAATTGATCTTGAAGGTTTGCTATAATTATAAATTAAGAGGAAAAAGGGCGGGATTAGTTTCATAACTATTGTAAACTTGAAAGTTTGCTATAATTATAAATCTGACATCGCGTTATTTTTTATACTAAAACTCTCAACCGTTGATGAACCCTGATGGACTACTAAGATTAGTCATCATTTTTTATAGGGTGTTGTTCTTATTTGAATCCACCCCTATATGTGTGTTTGTCAGTGTGTGTGCGACCTAACTCCCATGAGAACAAGACTTCCCCTGAGAAGTGTTGACAAATTCTAACCATCAATCTAGTAGATCTAACAATTAGAAATTAAAGAAATTAAAGATAAGAAAAAAAAAGTGCAGATCAATTTCATAAATATTACAAACTTTCAAAGTTTGTAATATATATGAAATGAACCACATACTCATCATTCATTGTCTTTTATGCATATAATTTATATGCACTACGCAATTTTCTCGAAGATATTTCTAGTTGGGAAAAATTTATACCTCTAATTTGTGTGCATTGTGATAATTAAGCCACAATTGGCCTGGTAGGATACAAAGTAACATGTATAATGTTAAGTACAGTCTAGACATACATGTTGTAGACATAATACCATTAAATAGCTTCTCACAATTGGTGTTGTCTCGATTGACTACATAAAGTCAAAAGATAACATACTGGGTCTGTTAATCAAAGGGTAAAATAGAGAGTTGATTGAGAAGTTGAAACAAGGAATGAGACTAAAGCTGTTGCACTAAAATTTTTATAGTGGATACCCAGCCTAGTTGGCACTTAGGTTCAATGGGATAACTAAATTATGAAATGAAGCGCGTCACTTAGGGAGTTTCGGACTCAGCTCCTATCCATTCCTCGGTGAACATTGACTCTCGTACGAGGCTAGCATGCTTAATGCTTTGACGGTTCAATTCGAAATATAAATTGACATAAGTGTAGTACGTATGCGAGATATTCAGAAAATAATCACCTACATGAGATATAAGTGGGACAACTTCAAAGTAAAATTGATTGGACTCAATTCTTTAAGAACTCTTGCAAAACTAGAAACGGTGCTCTATGGCTAAAATAGGCACACCTATAACTATAAGAACAAAACAAAGTTGAAAGCTTTCCGTGTGAGATATATATACTACCAACCTTTTGAACAAATTAAGATATTGTACAAAATCCTTATTTTGATTGGAATGATAAGATCATGTTCAAGTCGGTATGGTAATTGCAATATAAACCAGCGAAATTCGGAAAGAAAACTAGAAAATGTATGGGAAATGCTTTTTTCCTAATTTCGCAAGAAAACTGGTCAATGTGTGCTCTCTCATAAGTCCTAATTGGGCAAGAAATTTGGGAAATTTGGGGTGTTTTTATTAATTGGAACTGGAAAAATAAAAACATAGGAAAAAGGAAAGCAAAGAATATTTACTTAGGTTCTATATTTAGAGAACATGAAAATTTATATATGAAAAGTAATTTGAGGTGCACATAATTTCTTTTGAGAAACATCTGTTAAGGTATTAAGACTAAATATGCATATGATGCGTGTTAGATATGATTATATGAAGTATATTTGTTCGGCACAGGCCGGTAATGTTGAACATATATAATATTATAAAAACATAAATGTACAATTCAACAATCAGCTTAAATTTTTAGTTGAAATGGAGCACATGCTTCAATTTGGTATCAGAGTCATGCCAAAGGTCATGGGTTGACTATGGTCCACGTGTTACTCGGGGGCGTGTTGAACATATAAAAGGTAAAGGCCAGTCTCAAAAATGTCTGGGTATATCTATAAAGGAAATAAAATTGTGTCTTCGCTACAAGTTATAGCCTATAACTTTTGGCCTAAGTGGTAAGCGTTGGTGCTGAGGGGGGAGGGGGAGGATTGTTGGGCGGAGGGCCGAAAAAGGTCGCGCCTCCTTTTGACTTAAGCGCTTGATCCAAACAATATTTTTGTTGAAATTAAAATATAAGACTTTTTAGACGTACAATAATTNATATATATATATATATATAGTAATCTCACTACAAGGTTTTTGCCTCCTTAAGCTTTGTACTTTGTCTTATCGTTTATTCCTATTGAAGCACAAAGAGTCAATTGCTTCGTACTTTGTCTTTATCGTTTATTCCTATTGAAGCACAAAGAGTCAATTTCGAGATCTCCTCCACTGAGACTCGAACTCATGACCTCCCATCTAAGGGTGGTCACTACATGCCAATTGAGCACAAGGTGCTTGGCGGTCATCCGGATTAATTAATTCCATTAGATATAACTAGCACAAACATTATAGATTGATTATATTTTTTTTGAAGGTAAACGTAGCTATTTCATTAATTCATAACATAAAACGTTTACATCAACGATCAATGAAATGGTAAACCATCTCATACAGTCAGACATAGAAACAACTTTTCTAACTATGCTATAGAAAACTTGAATCGCAGATTGTTTCATAACTAGGAAGCTATGTTCCTTCAGGGAACTTAAAGCTTCATCAAAGATCAAATCTGGGTCTTCGTCATCATTCTTTTTTGCTCGCCCAAGATAAGATCAACACTTGCCAAAACCAAACTAAACGATTTATGCTAATGAAAATGAAAAGCTCGTGAAAGTAACGAGAGGAAAAGTGCTCGCGAAAAACACAATAATAGAGAAAATAAAAAGTGGGTAAAGTCAAAGTAGGGTTGGGAGTTCAAGACTACCAACGCAGACCCCAATACCTACCTTACTACATACTATTATTTTATTCAAAGGGAAAGAAAACGGAAGAAGAAGATCTTTGGCGTGGTCGGAGGCGGACGGAGCAACGATAATATTTACTGTGATGACTAGCACAAACATTATAGATTGATTATATTCAGTGTGATGACTACTTAATTTGGGTCAAGATTTATTATTTGTAATATTTGATACTCAACTTTGAATGTATGTATATAATTTGGTTAGTCGATCAATTCACCAAAGTTCATGTTAAATTTTATATTGTATTTTTTTAATACACTCTTAACGCATTCATAGTGACGGTAAATATGTTACCGGATTATATTAGGAAAGTGAATTGATTATATTACTATAGTTTCAGTATAGAATGTTCAGTGTGTCTACCTTCTACTATAGGGTCTACTATTTATACTATGAACACAACGACTTTTCTGTGAGTGTAACAGATTCTTCATAATGGCGAGCCTACATTGAGTGATGGGTAATAATAATGTGGAGCTGTTGGAGCAATTATCTTCTCTCTTCAATATGTCGGTGTAACTTATGTGTCAGTTGAACTTTTATGTGTCCGCCTGCTTGCCTGTGGTTTCGGGTTGGATACATCATACATGTGTCTGAGGTACCGCTCCTGGAACGAGGCAGGAGGCGTACTCGACGGCATCTCAAACCCATTACACCAAACGTTATTCTACATTAAAAAAAATTAGTTTCTCAAAATTTAAAAGTTTATTATTTCGAATTTAATTAGTTTAGTATAATTAAATATACTTTGTGATGTAAATAATAATATTTTAATATAATATAATTTTGGATGTAATCATTTTAATTTTGCTTTATGTAGTTTAATTTTTAATTAATATATATTCAATATTTGGCTTGTTTTAATCGTTTTGAGATGAGATCTTTCAAATGATATGATTTATTTTTAATAATATATAATTAATGCTTAAAACAAAATATACAAATTTATAAAAACAAAATAAAGGATATAAAATGACTTTTTTTATTGGTTTTATTTTTGTATTTTTTTCTTTATTATTATTATTATTATTTTTTATTTTTTATTTTTTTAAATGGGGAAAACATTTTAACAGCAGATTTGGCGTAGTGGTCATCATCGGTGAAATATTTGCCAATTTGCCTTATTCATTGGAATTTAGCCACCACCGCCGCCTCCATACCCGCCACTGCCGGCCGTAACCTCCACCTCCGTAGCCACCACCCTCTACTGTTAGCAAAGGACAGATTTGTGCCCGAAACACGGCGAGAAGAAATGGAAATGCGAGAAGTGCTCCAAGAAGTATGCGGTTCAGTCTGATTTGAAGGCCCATTTCAAAACCTGTGGCACCAAAGAGTATAGATGTGATTGTGGCACTCTGTTTTCAAGGCAAATCCTTCATTCTCCTTCCCAATTACTGTTAATTTTTTTACCGTAAAATTCTTGTTCATTTGCAGGCGTGATAGCTTCATTACACACAGCAGCCATCTAAATCTGAAAATCCCCAGGCACGCATTATTAATCTGATTTCTCTCATCGTCTCCATTGTCCGAGCTCCGACGATCCTACTAGGCGACTCTAACGCTCCATCAAAGGTATTTTATTTTTATTGATCTTATTATTAATTGTGGTTTTAGCTTTTAAGTATAGGAAATAGCATTAACTTATGGTTTTAGCTTTTAAAATTTTATCAAGTAGTCAACAAATTTTGGATGTATGTCAGTTCTGATTTCTGAATAAGATTTAAATATGTAATATTAGAAGAATGTGTGGTTCCTGTTCAACATAGCATTAGCAATTTTCTATTTCCATCTTTGAAATTGTGCCTTAGTGCCTTTAATTATGCATGTATGGAAATTTTTATAAATGTGTAAAATGTTAATTATAATTTATTAATGATGGTTTGTTGGTGGTGGTTGTGAAATCTCACAGTTGACAATCAATATTAGATTGTATATTATTTTAGTATTTATAGAAAATTTGTTGATTTTCACTTTGATTCTGGAAAACAGAATCATGCTGTAGTAAATTTCTAGCCATGTATTTAGACTTTTTGCTTAAGTTTACATACTATAGTAAATTACTTCTCCTTATCTTTCTTTTTCATCGACTAGATCTTTGGATCCAGAAGTGAATAAGGGTATAACTATGGATCCTTCAACACTTTTATTCAACCAGCTCAAGGTTTGAACAACACCATTTTATTCTTTACATATATCCTGTAATTCACATATCTGATGGGAATAATTCTTGCTATAATCAATCACAGACGGCAGAGCCATTCTTCTTACTAGCAGGTCCTAATGTGATTGAATCTGAGGATCACATTCTTTACATGGCCAAACACTTAAAGGCCATGACTTCCAAGTACGTACTAATTCCACTTCTCTCTCTGTCTTTGTGGGTGTTGTGTACTTATAACCATGATGGTTTGGTTGAAACATGATGAGCGTGCCGATAATTTGACATTAGTTTAGGCAAAACACGATCACTCTTGTGATACACCTTGCTTGGTGAACCAGGGCTCATGGTGTAATTTTTGTTAATGTATTTGTAATTGTTGATGTTTTAGGCTTTCTAAACTATATCACATTCTCAAATTCTAGCCAATTTTTGT
>CM008334.1:32993460-33020976 GCA_002525835.2 Ipomoea batatas | reverse complement strand
TAACCACTGATGAAGCTAAGTAAAATAGCATAAGATAGGCAACCAAAGAGAAAGGGGTCCAAAACGAAACCAGCTCAAACTAAGAAGGTTGAGATTCGAACTTATGACCTTATGATTAAAGTTTGTATCCTTAACTAACTTGATTAGAATTACCCTTTCATGTTTAAAAAGTTGTAGCGAGACAATGATTGCTGATTGGATTATGATGCTCAATAATATTAATGAAAATTATTCCTTCTCTCTTTTCCCTAGATCCCCACATTTCATACCCAAAATCTATTATGAGACGGATCCTCATTGAGACCCTATAGGTTTTCATTCCCTGGATCCCCACATTTCATATCCAAAATCTACTAGGAAACGGATCCTCATCAAAATTGGACAGATTTTCAGTATTACACTTTTTCTCATAGATATTATAATTTTTTTTTCAAAATTATTAAACGTTCTCTCATAAGTAAAAATCTAACAATTTATCGCTAATAGGAAATATTTCCTAGACAATTTACCGTATATGTGCTCGGCTCCAGTACCAGACGCCACAATGCACGGGTCACAACCCGACCCAACCCGAACGAAGATATGAGTTCGCCATTTGAGACATCAATGACTGTGCAACATATCCTAAGATCAGTCCCAACCTCGAGGCCCGGACTAGATATTCTGAATAGGAATGCTTCCTATTTCTACTCTAAGCTCTCAATTCAGAGATGAAATCTGAAAATAAAGTGAATTCGAAGTGTTAATATGTCTACAAAATGTCTAAGCCTAACTTACATAGCCTTCCCTCTAAAGAACTCTTTAAAAACACGCGCTGGAGCCCTCCACAAGCCCATCCACGTTCGTGGACAGGTTCTTGGAACTTTTTGGAATTTTTCCACGAGCTAGTCCACATTTGTGGACATGCTCGTGGACCCTTCCACTCCGATTTTGCATTTTTGGTCTTAATCAAATTTTAGCCCTTGAAGTTTCCGTTCCATGGCCACTTGAATTACCTCATTTGGACACTCCTAACTCAATATATGCTCAAATTACCAAACTGTCGCCAAAATGCCCTAAAAATTACAGCTTTTGCTATCTTTCACAAATGCAACCACAATTAGTCCTTGTGCCTATCTTTTATCAAAATGAGCTATTCTAAACATGTAATAGGCTCAAGGGACTCCATTTATAGCACAATATGTCTCTTAAATACCCCACAAAATGTAGTATCTTTGGCACTTATTAAATGCCTAGCGATTTTTTTCAATCATGCGTGGCACACATGCTGATTCCTCGGCATGTGTCCCCTTTTTACTCCTATAAATAGCGCATTTAATGCCTTAATGAGGAGACTTTTGGGATTTTGGAGCCTGACCGATACCTGCTAGGGAACATCCGGCCCCATATCCTAGCTTCCCGAGCTCATTTCTTAAACCAATAGGCAAACTTATATGTATAATTGCACAATCCAAACTCGAGTGCATTTACCAATTCGTACATCCCAGTGCATTTACCACATCATTTTGTGCATATATCAATGTGTACATCTCAGTGTATTTACCACATCATTTTGGCGACGTCCATGGGGAATGGTACAAACAAGTTACGTATTACGCTTTTACCAATCCCAATTATGTATCCATATTTAGATTTCTTTTAACAAAGCGGATGCTGTAGAAAGTAGTTCAGATTTACGGTCCCACTTGGGATCCCAGATGGACCTTAACCAAACTCCTCTAGGGGTCCACCCCCTGCAGAGGCTATGAATGTAATCAATCAGGGGTCCGCAATTCCGGTCATCTTGGGCCAGGCTCTACATTCGTTCGCTTTCAACTCGACGAGATTACTAGATCTCACCTTCCAATGGTGGCAAAACTCACCTCATTTTTACGCACCGACTTAACCTTATCATCTGATCCCAACTATGTATCCACCACCGATGTACACGCCAGCCCCGACCGTTCTAGAGGTGTTGCCTATAGGGGGCTGAGAAAAGGGAACTCGAGCTCTGTCGAGCATATTTTGAGCATAGAGGGCCATCAAGATAGCAGGAGCCCTCCTCTCGACCTCGTTGGCCAGTTCAGACCCAGTTGGGTTTGGGGGAGAATCGATAAATGGATTCAAGTCCGCGACGAAGTGCCTTCGACAGAATTCAACCCCCTATTCATGATCGTCTCGGTGTCCAAGCAGAGGTGCGAATGTCTGTTGGTGGAGGGGGAATTTCGAGGAGAGCAACGCCTCCAATTCGCGGCGTCAGCGAAATCCTTAAAGGGAAGTCTGGGCTGAACTTTCTAGAGGGATTGTAAACCAAGTATAACAAGAATTTAACCGTTGGAAGAGGGAACATATGCCTCGACTAGCCGAGCCTAACACTCCTCTGTTAGCAACCCCATTCATCGTGGACATTATGCAGGAAGAACACCTGATTGACCTGCGGGTGCTCAGGAATAAAAATTATAATGGGAAGTCCGATTCAAAAGAGCACATTAACTCCTACTATGGAAACATGCTAATGATGGAGGTTTCCCACACCATTATTTGTTGGGTGATAGTTAGAAAATGTCGTAGTATAACTACTGTTTATGTGGGCTGGATAAAAGAGGGAAAGAAGATTGAAGGGGTCTATGACGTGTGCAAGACACTACCTTAAAAGTGATTTGCCAGAGGCCGATCGCTTTCGACTAGCAAACACAGATAAACTGCGAACCTGTCTTAGAATGCTCAGACGAGAGAAGAAGAGAGAAGAGATGATGATTGAAATTGTAATTTGAGAGCATAGAGGATACGGGTATTTATAGTCTCTGAAATAACCGTCTCCCAACAACTCAGAGGTTGAGAAGAAGTAGGCCACGAAAATTTAAGAGATCAATTCCGATTCACATATTAATTCTAGACGAGATAATTTAGCGAAAAAGTCGGAATTAAAATAGAAGGCTCGTAAAAAATTCACCACACCTCGCAAGCATGCGAACCGATGAACCGAACCGAGCGAGCGGGCGGCGACAGCGCACGTGTGGGGTTTCCCCTTTCCTTTCTCTCCAAAATACTTCAAATACTCAAAAAAGAGTTGTTATTAAAAAAGAGGGAAAAACTCTCTCATGAAAGTAACATGGGACAAGAGTTGATGGGAAACTACTCCTACTTGAATGTTATCTCCAACAATCTCCCGCACATTCAAGTTGGTGCTTTAGGAAAAAATGTATGAGCAAGATTCGAGAGTTGATCTTAATGTCAGTGCTTGAACTTGAACTAACACGTAGTGACTTGAGTAACTTTCTTCTCAGAAGTGAATTATATCTTGAACTTATTGAGAAGAGAAGTTTTGAACTCAAGTGCACACATCAGCCCTTAAAATGCAAGTTCTTTGGAAATCAAACTCTTTGACTTTAGATCCACCTCTGTGTAGTCTTATATATTATTTAAGAACATCTCATGTTCAGTTTCGTATGGGTGTATATGTAAGTCCTTTTCATGATTGTGTTTAACCACGAATGTGGTATCCATCATGAATTCCTTACCTCACAACCTTTTAAACCCATCTCCTTAATGTATCAATGGTGGTCTTTCTATTTAAGCCCTTTTATGAGAGGATATGTGATATTCCTCTTAGGCTTCACATATTCTAATGTGAGTACTCAATTCACAACTAACTGTCGTACAGACTCATGTCTGACTCTTATGTGTCTTCTTTTTCCATTATAGACACTACTCTTCGCCATGCATATAATAGTTTGTGAATCATAGTGTATGGGCACAGATAGTGTAGAACCACCCCACAACGGCACATCTGCCAGTAGGTTTCTAAGCCATTCGGCTTCTTGCCTAGCTAGATCAAGAGCTATAAACTCAGCCACCATTGTTGATCTAGCTATACATGATTACTTCGTGGACTTCCACGATATAGCTGCTCCACCCATAGTGAACGCGTACCCACTGGTGGAGCTTACATCATCACTGTCATTGACCCAGTTCGCGTCGCAATAACCTTCTAGGGTAGAAGGAAATCCAGAATAGTGAAGTCTCCAGTCGAATGTGCCTCTTAGATAGCGCAACACTACTCATCTTAACGCATGCTAGTGGGCTTCACTTAGATTATGGGTATATCAACTGTGTCTATTTACTACAAAAGTAATATCGGGTCTGGTATAGTTCATTAAGAACATCAGACTTCCGATTATTTTCGCATATTTTTCTTGGGACATGCCTACCTCTGTAATTTTTTTATGGCTTTACGCTAGGATCATATATGGAGTTTGGGTCGGGGTCACCTCGAAGCTATCAAATTGTTTTAATAGCTTTTCTGTGTAGTGACTTGTGATAACTTGTAGCCATCTTCTCCTTTTATGACTTGTACTCCAAGAATCACATTGGCCTCCCCCATATCCTTTATGTCAAACCTATCACGCAATTGACCCATCAGGTCTACGTTTCTTTTTAAAGATCCATTTGCAGCCAATTGGTTTCGCCCCTGTTAGCAGATCTACTAGTTCCCAAGTGTGATTAGACTTAATAGAGTATAACTCACTTTGTATTCTTTCTAGAAGACATCATCAATCGAGCGCATAACAGCCTCGGAGGTCTTTGGTTCTTCTTCCAAAATTGGCTGATATACAAATTGATTAAAATTTTCATTTTATATCATTCAACTCAGTTATGTATGTTATAAAGTTAGAACCAAAGCTCATTTCAATTCGTTGTTTCTTACTTCTCCTAGGTTGATCAAGCTCATTCTCAGTTTGAGAGATAGAAAGCGATATAGACTTGTTCCTTTGAGAGCTGTTTGAAGATAATTTGATAGGAATGGCCAAAAGATACTTTGAGAGGAAAAACATGTTCAACGAACTCAGCCTCTCGAGCTTTGCACATAGACCGACTGTCTACGTACATAATCATATATGCAGCACTATTTTCAGCATACCCAACAAAAACTGCATTTGAGGTTTTAAGCCCAAGGTTAGGTCTTTTAAAAGATTGAATGCCTACCTTTGCTAAGCATCCCCATACTTTGAAGTATTTTAGGTTGGGGACATAGCCTTTCCACAACTAATTATATGGGGTTTTAGTATACCCTTTATGAGGTATTTTATTGATAATGTGATTAGTTGTAAGAGCAGCCTCACAAAGAATTCGGAGCACCTGAGCTAATAAGAAGAGCATTAATCATTTCTTTGAGAGTTATATTTTTCCTCTCAGCAACACCATTTTGTTGAGGTGTATATGGAGCAATGACTTCATGAATAACTCTGAATTTTTCACAAAAGAACTTAAGAGAGAGAGATTGATATTCACCATCGTACCTCTATCAGACCGAAGTCTCTTGATGTTGAAAATTGTAATTTTTACCCCTCCATAATATGTCAATTATCAATGTCACTCATGAATTATTAGTGGTGTAAATGTTGCCCTTCAATTTTCAAAAACAGTACATATATTGCCCCTCCCTACCGACAGGAGGAGCAATATTTAGACCAATATAATAGAAGGGTAATATTTGTACCGTGTTTGAAAATTGAGGGGCAATATTTACACTACAAATAATTCAGCGGTGGCATTAATAATTAGCATATTATGGGGGGGCATAAATTACAATTTTCCCTTTATTTAGCTAATTTTCTACTTCAGTTTTATTTATAGATCAAAAACTTTTGTTCTGCTTCATCTTTTGATCTTAGCAGATATATTTTTGAAAAATGAGTAAAATCACCGATAAAAGAAATATAATAACCCTTTTCTCCTCTAGTTCCAGTGCTTTTGAAATCTGCTATATCAGTGTGAATCAATTCTAAAGCGCAAGTAGTATGACGATTCACCAAGGAAAAATGTTTTTTTAGCAAATTTTGCCTCATCACATATTTCACATTGTGATAATGCTTCATTTTGCAAGTTTGGCAGCATATTCATGTTTTTAAGTCTATTCAAACATTGTGCACCAACATGTCCTAGTCTACCATACCACACATCAAAAGACACATCAATATAAGCAGAAGCGCCAGAACCACCGACAAGATTATTGATAAAGGTTTCAATGTTTGCAAAGGTAAACGGAATCAACGGTAAACAAATAAACCCCCACGGAGGTATCCCTTCCCCAGATACTCCCCTCTACGAGTCATTATCATACATTTTGAGTCTCTGACTCAAACACCAGCTTGATCCCAGCTCTAACCAACAAAGGCCTTGAGACCAAATTCCCTCATAGAGTTGGGACATACATCACATTGGCTAAAGAAGGTGAATAACAAAGTTTAATCTTTACAGTTCCTCTACCCCTTACCTCAGTCATACTGTCATTTCCCTTGAAGACTTGCTCTCTTTGACCTTCAGCAATTGGCTGGAAATTTTTGAAACACCTCTTGTTTGAGCAGAAATGGCGAGATGCCCAAGTGTTAACAATCCACTCCTTAGACCCTTCAACGACATTTACCTCCAGAGTAACCACTGCGGCCACCACCTCTATCTCTTCCATCAGGTTTGCTTGGTTTCTGGTCACTCCTTGATTGCCCTTCTGGTCATTCGACCCCTTTTGGTGGTAACACTGCGCAGCACGATGTCCATGCTTTCCACAGGCGAAGCAACCTCCTCATTTCCCTTATTTTTGGTTCCTCTTGTTGTTGAATCGATTATTGTTGTTGACTTTGAAGCCCTTCTTCCAATTCTTGTTTTGACATCCACCAACAGATTTGGACCTGTCACCTTTCACACTAGTTTCTATGACATTAGCCTTTAAGTTTTCAGGGAAGGATACAGACCTTTGTCGAAGGCGAAAAGCCCCTTCGATATTGATGTGATTAACCATTTGCTCCCAAGTGCAGTCTTTGTTTCGTGCTTCATCTTGTTTTGGAACTCTACCCATGACTTAGGCAGTTTTTCAACAAGAGCATAAGTTTGCAGCATATCACTTACTGGAATACCTTCAGAGACTAGGTTAGCTACCAAATACTCGTAATCATGAGCATGATCAACAATTGGCTTTGAGTCCACCATCTTGTAGTTCAGCCAGCGCCCAACCGTATACTTTCTGCGTCCTACATCATTAGCGCCATACTTTTTCTGGATCATGTCCTAAATTCTTTTCGCGGACTAATAGCCAACGAATATTTCTAGTAGAGTGTTAGACATGAAGTGCTGTAAAATCCCGCGCACAATTTTGTTATCTCGTTCATACTTGGTACTATCTTCCTGGGTCATATCAGGTGATTTCGAGGTTGAAGTCTTGGGTTCGAGTGTTTTAGGATCAGGGGTTGCACCCAAGATTGTGACTTGAGTTTTAGTTTGGGTAGACTCAGTAGGAACAGGAGCAATTTGATAAGGGGATTGGTATAGCTCTGGGTCTGAGGTAAGGACATAGTTAAGTTCAATTGACTCAAAGTGGATTAGCATTTTGACAGACCACTGACCACCTACAGTAGTTGATGCCATTGAGAGGTTCGATCTTGGTAAGGTCGGAGGCAGCTTTGCAAACTTAGTTCGACATTTTCTTATAGGAAATTGCTTTTAACTGTTAGGTGATAATCAGAAAATGTCGTAGTATAACTACTGTTTATGTGGGCTGGATAGAATTGGGAAAGAAGATTGAAGGGAATATTGTGTGACATGTGCAAAACACTATGTTAAAAGCGATTTGCCGGAGACCGGTCACTTTCGACTGGCAAACATAGATAAACTGCAAACCTGTCTTAGAATGCCCAAACGAGAGAAAAAGAGAGAAGAGAAGATGATTGAAGGTGTAATTTGAGAGCATAGGGGAAACGAGTATTTATAGTCTTTGAAATAACCGTCTCCCTACTTCCAACCACATATCGTCCGCGAAAATAGCGGTAACAATTCAGAGGTTGAGAAGAAGTAGGCCACGAAAACACGAAGAGAAGATGATTGAAGGTGTAATTTGACAGCATACGGGAAACGAATATTTATAGTCTCTAAAATAACTGTCTCCCTACTTCCAACCACATATCGTCCGCGAAAATAGCGGTAACAATTCAAAGGTTGAGAAGAAGTAGGCCACGAAAACACGAAAATATAAGAGACCCATTATGATTCACATATTAATTCTGGACCAGATAATTTAGCGAACAACTCAGAAATAAAATAGAAGGCTCATATAAAATACACCACACCTCGCACGCATACCAAACCAAGTGGGTAGCAACCGCGCACACGTGGGGTTCCCCCTTTCTTTTCCATCCAAAATACTTCAAACACTCAAAAAGGAGGGAAAACTCTCTAATGAAAGCAATGTGGGACAAGAGTTTATGGGAAACTACTCCTACTTGAATGTTATCTCCAACATTATCTGCCGAGCATTCTTCTCCACTATGTCAAGAAGGGTCGCCGAGTGGTTCAAGTCATTAGAGCCCGGGTCAATCGGAAGTTTCGCTGAACTGGCGAGGATATTTGTGCAGAGATTTTCCATGTAAAAGGTTGTCAGACGTCATTTAACGCACCTGAACGACATCCCACAGTAGGATGGGGAGTCCTTGTCAGAATTTTTAGCTCGGTGGAAGAATGATGTCGGTTAGGTCGAGCCCATGGACGATCGAACTACGATCAATGTTCTTCATTCATCACTCCGATCAGGGACCCTGTACCAAGACCTGATCCTGCACTCGCCTCAGACGTAGTACTGCACTTGCCTCGGACGTATGAGGAAGCGCTCCGCCGAGTGACAGATTATGCCAATGCCGGCGAGGCCAATTCGGCGGGTCCAAAAGGCGGTGAAATTATTAGCATAATCAAAATTTAAATATAGTTAGAAAAAAGAAAGTTTCTCCATATCAATCAATAAAATAAGTGTGGGTTTATCCGTGTTGAAATTTACTGAAATAATGAATAAAAAAAAGAAAGAAAGAAAGAAAGTTGAATGTTGTTGATTAGTCAAGTTTGTCTGCTTAATTTTGTTTACAGACAAAAGCAGACAATGTATACATGGTCAAAGTCTCCGAATAATTATATTCCCGCAACTTGTGTCAATTGTATACCTACTTGCTCTGTATGACTCTCAACTTAAATGGCACAACGCCGGTAAAACACACTAAATTCCTAGTTTGATCCTGTCAAGAACATCTGTAGTTGAATTTCATTGGTGAATAATGGCACCAGTCCCTGTACATTTGTATAAAAATATTTTCTGATAGATCCTTCCAATCTACAAGTTCAAATTCCCACAAAAAGAATAGAGTATTTTAGTGCACTAGGCCAAGCGAGACAAGTCAAGTCAAATAATTACTCAACACTCAAGAAAACAGTTCCAAGTAATACCATTATAATAAATTTATCCTAACAAGAGCCACTGGACATCGAACTAACCAACCATCCGATCCACTTCTTGGAATGGCTAGTTTGTATTCCTATGTCTATGCATTGGCTTTGCTTGGCAGCTTATTAGCTACTCCAGTGCTTTGTTTAGCCCATCATGATCCTCATTATTATCAGAAGAAGCATAATGTAGCCCTCTTTGCGTTTGGGGACTCACTCTTTGATCCTGGCAACAATAACTACATCAATACCACTACTCTTCTACAGGCTAATTTTTGGCCGTATGGTGAGTCTTTTTTCAAGGATCCAACAGGCAGGTTTTCTGATGGCCGTATCGTGCCCGATTTTATTGGTAAGCCTAGCTAGCTTAGCTACCTAATTGCTTAATTCTCTGCAATAATTTGAAATGGCTGATAGATAGATTCCCTCACTAATATTCATGTTTGTTTACACAATTACACGTACTGCTCAGCCGAGTTTGCTAAGCTGCCATTAATTCCGGGGTATTTCCAGGCGGAGCAAGGTGGATTTATTAATGGCGTTAACTTTGCATCTGGTGGTGCTGGCAGCCTTCCTGAAACCTATTCTGGTTTGGTTCGTGATTTATTTTGAGTTAGTTATCGAAACAGTCCCTTAATTATAGCGAAATTACTGATTTGTTCTTTGACTATTTTTTGAGCAATTTAGTCTCTCAACATTAAAAATCTTTAACTAATTTGATCATCCGTTTGTTTTATTGTTAGATACCTGTTGACTCGTGACTAAATTGATAATTTTGCTCTACTCAAGAAACCATTTCGGTCATCTCATGCACCATTTTTTTGAAAAATTTAATTACTGAAATGATCCTTGACTATAATAAAATTACCAATTTGGTACCAAGTTAATCGATGGCTAGTGGCAAAACAAACAAGGAACAATGGTTAAGATTTTTAAAGTTCAAAGGCTTAATTTATTAAAAAAAAAATAGTCAAAGATCAAATTGATAATTCAATGTAGTCAAAGTTCATAGCTACTTTCTCAACCAGTTGCCTCCAATGAGGCCCGGACCCACTCCCATCATCCATGTGAGAGTGTTAATCGGGAACCAGGTGCCACATGACTACAAGGTCTTTGCATATATGCATTGCCTGATTACTAGAAAATCCTCAGTAGCTTTTAAAAAATTTTAAATTTTCTGAGCACTTAAAAAGTGATCGAATCAACTGGTTTTTCAAAATTTAAACTTTTTTGGCTGAAGAGTGAAACAGACCGGATTTTCACCGCTTTTCGGTGAGCAGAATTTTATGTTTTCTAGCAGTCCATGTAAAGTTAATTGGCTAGCTAGCTAGTTTCATGTACTATTTGATTAATTACTATAAGAGTTTTATTGATTATTATATTCTTCTGCAGGTAATTCACCTTAAAAAGCAGGTGCAATATTTCAAGAATGTTGCAAAACAGTTGAAGGGGAAGTTGGGGGAGAAAGACTCAAACAAACTGCTGTCTAGTGCTGTTTACATGATTTGCATTGGCAGCAATGACTACATCGGCCCCTTTATTACAAATTCCACCATCCTTAATACATATTCTCATGAAGAATACGTTGAAATGGTGATTGGTAATATCACTAATGCTATTAAGGTACCTTCTATTATTAATCGTCTATGTTTTGGCGAAACCCACACACCGTGACTGGTTCATTAAGGGTGTATTTGGAACATGAAAATGATTTTGGAAAAATGTTTCTGAAAAATCAGTCATTTGTCAAAAAATATTTTCATTTCTAATGTTTGGTTGCTTTTCAGAAAATTGTCTTTTGTTCATTTTTTCGAAAATGAGCAAAATTGTATAATTAAATATTTTAATTTTTTGTTTAGAATATAAAAACATTTATAATAAAAAATATAAATGATGGTTGGGGTGGTTTGGGGGCGGTGGTGGTAGTGGTGTGTGGTTGGTGGTAGTGGTAGTAGTGGCGATAGTGGTATGGTGGTCATAGTGTTATTGGTGGTGGTAGATAGTGGTAGTGGTGGTGGTGCGAAATTTGAAAAATGACTTCCTCAAAACAGAGAGAAATCATTTTTCAAGAAAATGAGAGTATTTTCCTTTGACCAAACACTCATTTTCATTTGAGTCACATTTTTCACCCTTTACCAATCACTGAAAACTTGATAAATAATTTTTTTTCAAATTCCCAAACACACCCTAAGTAGGACCCGTATCTAATGCCACAAGGAGACTTTTAGGACCAAGCGCTTACTACTTACTAGTACACTAAAAGCTATAGCTAGTAGCGAAGGAGCAACTTTATTTCCTTGTACCGCCACACATTTTCGACTAGGCCAAAAGCTATAGCTATTTATTTTCTTATACCACTTGTTAGGATCAAGCGTTTACCACTACGTCAAAAATTATAGCTAATATTCCTAGTAGTACGACTGTCAAGATTCAATCTTGCGTCCTCACCCATAATCTGCCAACTACGAATCAACCAAGTTACTCGTGCGGGATATGTTTGAAGTTCTAATTTACCCCATCCAGACTACATACATTAATGCTTCTTTATTTCATCATACAGGAAATATACATGGAAGGAGGAAGAAAATTTGTCATTTATTCAGTGGCACCTTTAGGCTGCATACCATTTTCTAGGGCTCTCAAGCTTCAACAAACGAATAGAACTGGCTGCTTTAAGGAACTCCATGTGTTGACAGAGATGCATAATAAGGCTTTACCAAGAAAGCTCATCAATCTGGAGAAGACATTACAAGGGTTTAAGTGTTCATACTTCGATTTCTTCACGGTTGTAAATAACGCAATCGATCATCCATCAAGATATGGTATGTTCATATATTCACTCATCATCATCTCTTTGTATACACTAACACCAGAAACTTGTGTGAAATATATATTGGTTAACGAGACAGATTGAAAAAGGGTTTTGACTTGCAAAACATGAGTTTTGTTTCAAAAATATTAACATTTTGTTTAAAACTTATACTCAGTATGTTTTATTTAATTTTAAAAGTATTACATTTTGGCTTAAAAGTAAATGTTTTACTCTCTTATGTGCTGCTTCTTGACAAATATTTAATTTATAAATGAAAAAACTTTACTTTGAATGTGTGTGTGTGTTTTCTTTGTTTTTGTTTTTTTTTTTTTTAATTTTTTGCTTCTTTGACAAGTATATGATTTTTCAGTAAAAATTAATAGTAATTACTTAAAAACTGTTACATTTTTTGCCTGAGAAATACTTTAAATATGTTATTCACTTCTTGACAAAAATTTAGTTTTTATTAAACATAATAATATTACTTTTAAAATATTATAATTTTCATTGAAAAATAATAAATTTTTTTAGATACATTCCTAATATTGATCTAGCCAAATTAAACCCATTTTTGAAATCGTTCAATTCTTATGAACTAATATTCATAAGATGATCTGACATAAGACTTGTGTATAAAATAATACTCGTAAGATAATTTATGTTGTGTGCTTTAAGGTTTGAAAGAGGCAAAGACAGCATGTTGCGGTAGCGGTCCTTATAGAGGACTACCAAGCTGTGGAGGAGAAAGAAGGCAATTTAAAGAGTACGAGTTATGCAAAGATGTTGGGGATTATTTGTTTTTTGATTTTGTTCACCCCACAGAGAAGTTCAACCAACTCACTGCTACACTTCTTTGGAATGGGGATCCCAACTTTGTCCGGCCTTACAGTGTGAAATCCTTTTTTGGGCATGTCTAGCCTATTTGTATGCATAAATGCAAATAATATAAAGCTTTAATTGGTATTCATATGTGTTTGAATGCTTTATTTTCTTGTGAGAGAAAACTTGAAACTAGATCCTTTTATGAAATAAATTTGTTTGATCAATCATAATGGTGTAAATTGGTTCATCACTCTTGTCTTGGGTAGATAATTCTGGATTTATTATCTAAATTTTGTTGAAATGCAAAAAATAAATGTTTTAATATATTTTATAGGAACATAAGTGATGGAATATGGGCACTAAACTAACCAAATAAGTTTTTTAAAAAAAAAACCTAACCAAATAAGTTCATTTCAAGAGGATACACTATCATGAAATTGAACATATAAATATAGCTTTTAACTATACCAATTAAAAAAGGTGTAAAATGGATTTTTTAAAATAAAAAAATGAACCCACTTTCTGCGGCACCTACTGGAAGAGGGTGCCACGGAAAGTTAAATATTATTTTAATATTTAACTTTCCGCGACACCCACTGGGAGAGGGTGCTGCGGAAAGTAAAATATAATAAAATAATAACAACAACAACATCAACAATAATAATAATTGAGGTTTGGGCAAATTATTGCATGGACCATGGTCCACACAGCTGTGTGAACCAAAAATAAAAAGTACATTATTTTTGTACTATATGTACATTATTTGATAGTATATATCAAATAATGTACCTTCAGTACAAAAATAATGTACCTTCAATACAAAAATAATGTACTTTTTATTTTTGGTCCACACAGCTGTGTGGAACATGGTCCATGCAATAATGATTGGTTGGCATGGCGCTTCTTCTGTTGTTATGCCATGGACCAGGGTGACCCGGGTCCATGTTCACAATTTTATAACTCCATGTTCATAAATTTATAATTTTATGTTCACAATTTTATTACTCCATGTTTACAGTTTCATAATTTCATGTTCACAATTGTATATATTAGGTTCCTTTTCAATATATTACTGGTTCAATTTTAAAATATGTAGGTTCATTTTTACGATACTAGTGCAAATACATCATTATACTGATAAACATTAAATAACTTTATTAAGCAAACACAACGGTTCATTTTCAAAATAATATATGTTCATTTTCACAATTTTAATGCGATTACATTAGAATTACTGATCTCAAATAGATTCATTAATGGAATGCCGAAGGTTCATTTTAACAATATTAGTAGTTCATTTGATAATACTTAATGTTCAATTTAACAATAATAGTGCAACAATATTATAATACTGATGAACCTAAAGTAGATAGGTTTATTAAGAAAATATTAGAGGTTCATTTTCACAATGCAGAATGTTCATTTTATCACACTATTGGAAGTCTTTCTTCTTTTTTTTTTTGTGAGGATATTGGAAGTCTATTAGTAAACCGTTAAGATTCAAAATATTTTAATGTGCATGAGTATTATTCAAAAGATCTCAATGATATATTTTTAATAATATATTTTGTAACATTAATTTTATTTATAAAAAATTAATGTTTAAATGATAATAGGTAAATTGATGTTATTTTAATTAACATACAATATTGTTATAATGAGCATACAATATTACAATAATGAACTATTGTGTTCATTTTAATATATAAACCTATAATATAATTAAAATAATGAACCATGGTTCGCAATACAAATTGACCCTGCCTGCTGAAACATTAAATTATCGTGATTTACATCTTCTTATATGTTCTGTTGGATCGGAGCGTGGAGACTCCTTGAAGTTGGGATTCAACCTTGAAAGAATAAAATTACGGACTAAAGAAAGGAAGTTTTACAGGAGGGGAAGTTTTATTGAAATAATAAATTAATTAAAAAGAAAATAAGTTGTAGAATATTTATTACTTATAAAGTAGATGCGTGGAAAAAATACCTGGGAATACGAACGCGAGCCCATACTAGCATTTCATATTTTATCCTACTTCCTAAAGTGGTCCCAAAAATGGCCAACCCTTCATAAAAAGGCAAATTATGCATAGACTCAGGTCCACCTTGCAAGATGAACTCATGTTCATGTTCACAAATTAAAAATTTTATATATGTTCACAAGTTTAGAACTCTATATTTACAATTTTAAATTTTAATATACAAAATTACATTACTCAATATTCACAATTTTTGAACTTTATATTTACAATTTTGTTATATAGATTCAAAAATTGTGTTATACTATTGAATATAGATTTCTGAAATTATAAATATAGAGTTCTGAAATTATGAACATAGAATTTTGAAATTCTGAATGTAGAGTTTTGTAATTGTGAATATAGAATTCAAAAATTGTGAACATAGAGTTCAAAAATTACGAACATAGAGTTCTAAAATTGTGAATATAAAATTTTAAAATTATGAACATGGAACTGGGTCCACCTTGCAAGGTGGACCCGGGTCCATGGCATAACAACTGTCATAAAAGCAATAGTTATACTACGGATTCGGGTACACCTTAAAAAGGTGGACTCATACCAATTTACATATTTAATATTCGCAATTCAAATTGTGAGCATTCAATATGTAAATTGTAAACATTTAGTTGTAAACATTCAGTATATAAAATGTGTTGTAAACATTTAGTTGTAAACATTTAGTTGTAAACATTCAATAAACATTTAGTTGTAAACATTCAACATAATCTGAAAGTGCAATTAGGCCACTAAACGAAAAAAAATTTGCAATTAGGCCACATTACACTTCAAATGCATGCAATTTTACCTAATAGCATGTTATCTTTCATTTCATCAGGTTGCCTGTTTACCTGGATAATTATGTGGCATTTTAAAATAATTTTTTAATAATAAATATAAAAAATAAAAATTTAAAAAATAAAAAATATTAATTTTTAAATATTTTAAATATTAATTTTTAAATATTTTAATACTAATATTTTAATATTTTTAATTAATTTTTATTTTTAAATTTTATTATTTAATAAATATTAAAAGTTAAAATTAAAAATTTAAAAATATTAATTTCAAATATTTTTTTTTGAAACATTTTTTTTTAAATTTTTTTAATATTTTTTAATACGAATATTTTTTAATATTAATATTTTAATATTAATTTTTTAATTCTTTCAATTAATTTTTAATTTTAAATTTTATTATTAAAAAAATATTTTAAAATGTCAACTCGCCATATTGTGTTAGGCATGGAATTTCTAGACAGCAGGCAACCTGATGAAATGGAAGGTAACATGCTATCAAGTGAAATTGCATGCATTTCGAGTGTTCAGTGACCTAATTGCACATTTTTTTCGTTCAGTGGCCTAATTGTACTTTCAGGTTTCGTTCAATGGTCAGTTTGAACCTTCTTATTCCTATATAAGTTAACAACAAACAAATTAAATTATATATTTGTTAAATATTATTTATTTGTGGTTAATATATTATGTGGTTGTATTTAATAGGAATGTCAAGGACATGATGAGTGTTTATAATCCAAGGTGGGCCGCTATAATTTGCCTCATGAAAGAAAAATCACCAAAAAGTCAAATTCCCCTAATTGTGTAGAGTAGAATTATAGAACCAAACGTAACTCCAACCATGCATGATCACTCTCATCTATCTTCCATTATAATTAGCATAACCAAGATGTCTATAATCTATACAATCAACGATAAGAAAATATCTTTCATTCCCTTACCCAATATAATCTGTGAGTCTGTTTAATAACCAAATTAAAGGCTTCACTTCTTAGCAGTTACCTCTCCAAATGGCTAGTTTGTATTCCTTTGTGTATGCATTGGCTTTGCTTGACAGCTTAGCTACGAATTGGGCGCATTCCTTGGCACCCCAAATGGCTGATCAAACCATTTATGAAGGAGAGGGTGGTGGATACTACACTTGGTCCACTTCTGGGGCTCCTTTTCTCTCCCAGCCAAAGCTTGGTGCCGGCAAGTTGGTTCTGCAGCCTAATGGGTTTGTCCTCCCTCACTACACAGACGCCAAGAAGATTGGCTACGTTCTTCAAGGTAAATATGCATCCAATACACTGAAAAGTGCACACACAGCAATAGTTATACAGTGGATCATGGCTATGAACTATAATGATATATATATCGCAAATATGTATATTATCCAACTATAATTAAAATGATACTTTAATATTGTTATAATATACATGAACTTAATTAGTAGAATTAAAATAATAGTGTTAGTATAATAAACTTATTGTGTAAATAACAATTTTGGCCCCTGAATTATTTAACATTTGGAAATTTGATCCCTGTTAATTGATTTGAACAGATTTTGTCCCTTAATTGTTCATTATGTTGCACTTTTAGTCCCTCTGATCTTGTTATATAATTATCAAATTTTGCTAGCAAACTCTTTTTTATGATGTTATTTTTGTCCGTTACAATCAATATTCACGGTTAAATTAGGTTTTACTGTATTAATGGAAATATTATTTTTACTAGTGAATATTTTTTAATTCTAAATAATAAAAATAACACCGTATGTTAATGAGTTTTTACAATTATATAATACTGGGGATTAAAAGTGCAACATTGGATCTTCAAAAAAAAAAGTGCAACTTTATGAACAATATAATTGAGGGGCTAAATTTGTTTAAATTAACTTATGAGGACTAAAATTTTAAAGGTGAAACAATTCAGGTGCCAAAAAGTGTTGTTCTCATTAAAATCAAACTAGATAGCACATACATGAAGTATAATTAAAATGATTCTTTAAAACTATTACAATGATAATTAGTGTATGTGAAAATAGAACTAAAATAAAGCTCATACCATGATCCACACACTAAGTACAGTAGTACATGTGTGAAAATGGAACTAAAACAGAGCTCATACCATGATATCCACGCTCCTACATAAACCATGGAGCACAGTAAAATTCCTCGATCCCTTCCCCCAAACCCACATGGCCACATATATATATAGTGTGACTGTTAATCATGGATTCATGTGCTGATGATGTGCAATGTGACACTTGAGAATGAAGGGCGTTGCGTGGTTGGAATTATATCTCCGAACAGTACCACTGAGAAGGTAGTCAAAATCGAGAAAGGTGATGCGATTCCGGTGGCGTTAGGAGCGGTGTCATGGTGGTACAACGAAGATGACTCCGATGTGGTCATTATATTCTTGGGAGACACCACCAACTCTATTATCCCAGGCCAGATCAGCTTCTATTTCTCGACCATCCAACTTGGCGGTTTCTCCACACAATTTCTTGCCAAAGGTTTTGGCTTAACCGCAAGTGAATCCAAAGCCCTATTCGAAAACCAAAATGCTCCCACCATCATAACCAAACTTAAATCCAAAATGAACATCTCAGAGCCCCCAAACAATAACCGAAAAGACTTGGTGTTCAATCTTGAAAATGTTTTGCCTTTTGTCAACATTAAGAACGGCGGGTCTCTGGTTTCAGCCACGGCTGGGAATTTCCCTTTGCTAAACGACGTTGGCCTAAGCGTTTATCTTGTAAAACTTGAACCTAAATCAATGTTAACTCCGGGATACACGGCAGATGCCTCGTATAAACTATGTTATGTCTCGAGGGGCAGTGCGAGGATTCAGATTGTTGGCCTTAACGGTCAACTGGTTTTGGACGACAAAGTTGAGGCTGGCCAACTTTTTGTCGTACCGAAATTCTTTTCTGCCTCACTCATAGCTGATAAAGAAGGACTCGAGCTTGTGGCTACCTTAACATCTTCAGAGTGAGTAACATATATTAATACGCAAAAATGTGTGTGAGACAGTTTTAGGGTTTCAACCCCTTAAACGGGTCAAATATTTAATTAATAAGGTCAAATATATGACGTATTAATTAAATATTTTACCCATTAAAAAACTGACCTGTTTTAGTCCTGTTTTAGTGTTTCAATCATTGGGACGGGTCAAATATTTAATTAATGAGGTCGAAGATATGGCCTATTAATTAAATATTTGACCCATTACAAATCTGACCTGTCTCAATTCTCACGGATTGAGACTTGTAAAACGGTCTCACAGACATTTTACCATTATTAATATTAGTAAATATTACAAACTTCTGGGTGCTGCTCTATCTAGATTTTTTTAGTTACTTTAATTAATTATTTTTGTTCTTTGACAAAACTCTCAATCTCTTCTCTTTTCAGGCCAATATTAGGGAACTTAGCTGGGTATGGATCAGTTTGGAAAGCTTTATCTCCTTCAATCCTGAAAGCATCCCTAAATCTTAGTATGGAGGACGAAGACATTTTCAAGGCCAAGATAGCGGAAGCCACAATAATTATCCCTCCCAATATTAATTAAAAAATTTCGTTTTACTTGAATACATATTTACGTTTATTGCTCTGACTAAATTAAAATAAATGGTGAAATTATTGCTTGTGTAATAATTTGATAGCATGTTATATGATGGTCCCAATCTAATCTAAAAACATAATAAGTCCCCAACAATGTTATATCCTTGATTTATGTCCCTCTTTTTGGATGCTAATAAATGTGTACATTTTACTTTAAATGTTGTACACTTCAATGTTATTAGACAAAGTTGTCCCTACTACATTCTTGTTAAACAAAACTACCCTTATACCGTTATAACACCGTTACTTTTAACTCCATCATTATTACCATACACCTATATTTATCATATCTTTTTCCAATTCTTTAATTGTCACTTTATTAAAATTATTATATAATTAATTTAATGGTTGATTATATTTTAATTTGAAATGGTAAATCATATATGTGTGTATAAAATACATTTATTATTTGTGTATATATAATTTGAATTATACATTTTAATTATTTGTATTTATTAATATTTTAATATTGGGCATAAGTTTTCGCGCATCGCGCGTACAAAATACTAGTTTAGAATAATAAGTCTAAATGAGGTGATCAATAGGCTTATTAGACTTTCTAAAACATCTTTGAAGTTAAGTAAATAACCAAACTTATCTGTGTATTAATCAAGACTTTTATAAATTTTAAAGATATTTAAAGTTACAAATTTTAAATGACTTCCATAGAATTTTTTGTTACTTTAATAAATTATGTATGAGCCTATAAAAGTCGATAGGTCAAACGTTTATAAACTTTTAACATTTTTTTCATATTAAAGTCTATACAAGTAATTAAAACTCTAAATTGAATAAACCATTACAACATTTCATACTCTATCTATACATTATTTATAATTTTCGTAAATTTTTTTTTATAATATATAATATATTTTTATGAATTATAAATAAATTAATACATTGCGAAAAAAATGATTCTTAAAAAACTGTATATATTAAACATTATTCAATCATCGTGATCCTGTGGTGACATATCTAGAAACTACTTCTTTGATTTCGTGTTCATCAACCATTCCATAACCTTAAAATAACTACCACCATCTAAGTTTGAGATCGGAGTTCCTTAACAGGATCCAAACAACTATTTTCTTGTTCACTTTTCTACATCAAACTATGGTATCAACAGCAATTGAATCAAGAGTATTAGATAATTTATCAAACACATTAAAATGATTTGTTTACTCAGTTGAACTACAATTTTCTTCATATTCAGTCTTATTTCTTCTTTTTTTCTTTAGAATATTTTGTTGAAGTTCCTTCCACATTTATCGTCTCTTGTACTTGTACATCATGTTATGTAAATCTGTTGTTAATAAAATCGAATTGTAGTTAATCAAGTCTATACTGATTATCTTCTTCAATACCATAGGTTTTTGCATCCGTTTCATCACTCAATGTCTCAATCCAGTAGAGTTTTTCATATGAACATAAAAAAGATAAAAATCAAAATTATATAAGTATTTATGAAAATTATGAAGCGTACCGTAAAATTTGATAGGAATTGAGGAAAAAAGTTTGTCTAAAATGCATCCCATAAGTATAGTTTGTCTAGAATGCATCCCATAAGTATAATTCCATAAGTGTTCGAACCTAATCAGACACTATACTGTAGCAATTGAACCTAATTAGTATGGACGGTTAAGATCATGATTTAGAATCGAAAAATAAAATAAAATAATTGTTGAATTTAGACTATTTTAAAAATAAAAAATAAAATTATAAAATAAATAAATAAGTTTTGATTGGCGGTTCAAAATTGAAATTGGAACCAAACCGAACCGATTTATCAAAATAAGTGTTTGATCATTTTCACTATATATGATTGCGGTTCAGTTCCGATTCATGGTTCAACAATTATTTTATTTTATTTTATTTTTTCGGTTCTGAATCGTAACCAGAATCTTCCATACTATCTCGGTATGATTGTTACAGTGTCCGGTTAGGTTCGAACCGATTCGTGGTTATCCATACATATAAGTAATAATTTATTGGAGAAGAAAAATAAATGAAATAGTTATTTTAAGGGGAAAAAATGTCAATTTAACATTACAGGGGGAAAAACCACCACTTTAATAACTGAGGGGAAAAGTGCTATATACATATAACATAGGGAAAAAGTGTCATTTTCTCTTGAATTAATTATCGCTAATAGTACTGACTTTAGGCTTCAGTTATTCACAGACGCCTAATGTGGAGCATAGGCATTTGTTCCTTATTGGAAACAGACTATAATTATTATTTTATTTCGAGTTTATTACCGAAATGATCCCTCGACTATTGCAAAATTAACAATTTTGTCCTCGATAATTTTTCTTGTCCAATTAAGTCCTCGATTTTGAAAATTTTAACCATTTTGGTCCTCCGTTTATTTTACCGTTTGATATCCGTTAAAGCGGGACCAAATTGGTAATTTCACTATAGTCAAGGGACCATTTCAGTCAAAAATTAATTACCGAAATGGTCCCTTGACTATAGAAAAATTACCAATTTGGTCCCGATTTAACGGATATTTTACACCAAAATAAACGGAGGACCAAATTGTTTAATTTTTTTAAAGTCAAGGACTTAATTGGGCAAAAAAAATTATCGAAGATCAAATTAGTAATTTTATAATAGTCGATGGACTATTTCGGTAATAAATTCTTTTATTTCTAGATAATCGGAGAACATATGCCTATTGTCCTCACTTTAGACGGATTGTTCACACTTTTAGGTGTTTATTCTTGGAAATAAACATGCGCCTATTGCTTTATTTTTTATTTTATTTTTAATACTTTTGTTCTCCACACTATATTAAATTTCACCCATATTTAACATAATTAAATTCAATCATCCACAATATCATTCAATCCTACAATAATATTCACATAATAATCCATCAACACAATTCACAATATAATCCAAAGTATAACACAATACACAATATAATCCTTAAACTACAATACATACAATCCACAATGATGGATAATACACTAGGCCTAGGCCACATGGACCGGTCCAAGAGAGTAACTGGGTCAAGAAAGCCCAAGAAGGAGATCCAACGCAGAGCTACCGAAGAGTTCGATAAAGATTGGACTTAGCACTTATAATATTAGAAAGATTAGGGCTTATTAGTTACTCCGTATAATTCTTATTCCCTGTAGGGCTCTAAGCCCAAAATATGTATAAATAGACCATCCATCCTTGAAGGGAGGACAAACAATTCTGAGCAATACAATACCTAAATTCTCTCCATATATTTTTCATACATTTTTCCTATATTCTCGCTATTCTAACAAGTAATGTTGGTCTGCTTTTAACTACACAAAAGTCATAAAACCAACTTTGGTGCCGTATGTGGGGAACTGATACGGAAAAGCTTCGTACTTTCCTCCGAATCCAACGGACCGACCGTCTAAAAGAGAAAGAAAACCAAATACCCTCAGGAGACCGACCAACACCCGTTATGAAGTAGGCCCCATACCTAAGACTCATCAAATATATGAGATACAACCACCCCACCACACGACTACCGAGGACCGGCCGCCACAGCCTCCGATCCCTTGCAACTAGAAAACCAATTACGTCGCGTCCGACCATCCGATAGGGAGCCTAAATATTGCCGTTATCACAAGCGTTTAGGACACACTACCGAAGAATGCACCACACTACGAAAATAAATCGAAGACATCATCCAAAGAGGGTGACCAGCTGTTCGTCCCAATCAATGGCTGCGGTAACCCGGGCACCCAAGCAAGGACCCCCACCTTACTGATCGAGGCACAGAGCCCCCATGGGAGGGTCCTAGTAAGCGAGACAGTGAGTGTGAGGGGTGGGGCAAGGAGAGTGAAGAACAAGAAGAGCAAAACTGGAAACACAAGTCTATAACCCACTAGAGACGAAATAAAGACTAGTTAATTACGTCTAGAAGTCAAGACGACACAAGAGATTTTACTTAGAAAAGTAAACTCGTTATAGTCAGTTATCATATACCTTCGACCATTATAGTACGATAGTAAAGTTATCAGTTCGAGTTATCAGTGAGCCGCCCGACTGGCAACTGAAGATCTTCAGGAGCATCTGAACACCTACTAGGTAATAACCAGATTACAGTAGGTGACGACCGAAAGACAAGATCGCGCATTAAAAAAATAGAACAAGAGAAAGGAAAAATTATTATTGTCACTATTATTATAATTATAATCATCGGGTAAGCTCCACGCTACCAACTATATTGCATGACAAGGTAAGGCGTTGTAGGGTATCGAGTACAATCAGGAGTTAAGGGTAAAGTAGGGTCTAGGAAGTACGTAAAATGGTATAAGGCATGGTCTAGGAAGTCACGAGGTATTTAGGAAAATGAGGCCTAGGAATAAGTTTAAACGATCAGCAATACCCACCTGAGGCTGGAATACACATCCTTACCTCAGGCTAGAAGAAATATCCCCACCTCAAGCTAGAAGGCACATACCCACCTGAGACTGGAACACACATCTCCACCTCAGGCTGGAAGAAACATCCCACCTGAGAATGGAAGACACATCTCCACCTCAGGATAGAAAATATGTCCCCACCTCAGGCTAGAAGGCACATACTCACCTGAGGCTGGAAGACACATCCCCACCTCAAGCTGACCTAAACATCCCCACCTGAGGTTAAAAGATACATCCACACCTCAGGCTGGAAAACACATTCCCACCTGAGGCTGGAAGACACATCCCCACCTCGGGCTGGAAGAAACATCCGATCCCCACCTGAGGTTGGAAGACACATCCCCACCTCACGCTGGAAAGCACATACCCAACTGAGGCTGGAAGACACATCCCAACCTAAGGCTGGAAGGCACATACCCACCTGAGGCTAGAAGACATATACCCATGCAGAAGACATTCCCATTAGCCAGTACGGGAGAAACACATACTCACTTCAAGCTGGAAGGCACATACCAACCTGAGGTTGGAAGACACATCACCACCTCAAGCTGAAAGACACATACCCACCTAAGGCTGGAAGACACATCCTAGCTCAGACTAGAAGAAACATCCCTACCTGAGGTTGGAAGACACATCCCCACCTCAAGCTGGAAGAAAAATCCACACCTGAGGTTGGAAGAAACTGTTGGAAAATTGCATTAAAATGGCATTTTAAGTGGCCATTTTGTGGTATAAATATATGTGGGGTCCACTTCCTATTTGGGTCGGGTCAAAGTGGATTCGGATTCTTCGTAGTTAGACGAAGAGATTGATATATTATACGCTCAAAATGGATAATGGGTGAATGAAAAATTGTTTCTCAAAGTAGACCCATTTGAGATGGAATTTGGGTGGGAAAATAAGCTTATGTAGCTTTTGTCCCACATTGGTTGGGAATGAACATTTGCCCCACTATATATACAAGAGTCTTTTTATGACTAAGTAACTTGTATAGCATAGATGTTCTCTCTCGCGCGTAGGGGGGTGCAAATTAAATCCCAAACTGAGCCTGAAAAGGCTTGACTCGTGTACGCCGACACCTACGGGCACGAATGTCATCCGAAAAATTGGCTAGCCTTGCGGGCTAAGTTATGCCATATTTTCGAACGAGCATCTCAGAACCACATGAGATCACAAATGATCTCTAGTCCGAGACATCAAACAAACTGACCTCTCGAGAGGTAGTTCGATGTCTCTTGCAGACGGCTTGCGGAGTCGACCTCTCGCAAGAGGTCGTTCGCTTGCGAGTGCGATGTCGCGCTGATCTCTAGTCCGAGACATCAAACGAACTGACCTCTCGAGAGGTAGTTCGATGTCTCTCGCAGACGGCTTACGGAGTCGGCCTCTCGCGAGAGGTCGTTCGCGTGCGAGTGCGATGTCGCGCAGCCCAGGTTGGCGCGCGCGTTCGATGTCTCGCGGACCTCTGTGACGTCTCGCGGCCGGTACGATGTCTCGCGGCAGCCTGATGTCTCGAAGGTACGCAGACTAGAACGATGTCTCGAAGGTACGCAGACTAGAACGATGTCTCGTACCGCGACTCCGGTGACTTCTCGAGAGCGACCTTTCACCTACTGATCCATTGATAGAAATGACTCTTGGTATTACGGAATTAATATGATTAATTCCAATCATTATTTCAGAGTTTATTTCTTAATTAAATGGATTAGTAGTGGGTGTAAATGGGTTGCTAGTGCGTAGATGTTACACATGGGAAATTAAATGCCAGATTTATTGTAATGATCCCATCCTTCACTATATAATTCGTTGGTGAGCAGCAGATTTGCAAGAAACACAAGAATCACGAACAAGCATCACAGAACACACAAAACACTTTCTCTCCTCAAAACTCTGCTCATCTATTCCTTCAAGCCATCTGCGTTTCATCCCATGTTTTAGTTCGCCGAGCTCCAAGTTTGTGTGCTCAAACGTAGGAGTCGTAGTACGTTTTATCCTGGGAAACCTAGGCCGCAACGCTCCAGCACCCCGGGAGGCGGTAAATAAGGTTTTAAGGACAGTGGCTACACGACTCGTGCTTCCAACCACCCCGAAGTTCATACAGTTCAACCTACTCAACGTCCAGGTTTATTCAACCTCGTGTGGTTTTATTTCTTGGATATAATCAATCCTTCATGGATTATTTCTTTATTATTTTTTTCGTTGTTTTTTTCATTTTCTTATTGAATTTCAAGAACCAGCTTCTTACAGAAACATCTCCACCTCAGGCTGGAAAGCACATACCCACCTGAGACTAGAAGACACATCCCCACCTAAGATTGGAAGGCACATACCCACTTGAGGCTACAAGACATATACCTACATAGAAGACATTCCCATTAGCCAGTATGGGAGACGAAACACATACCCACCTGGGGCTGGAAGGCACATACCCACCTGAGGCTGGAAAACACATCCCCATCTCAGGAACGTTGAAGGTCCAAACTACTCGTGCTCGTTGAGGGGGGTTGGTAGTGTCACGAGAGTGGGACAACCCCCGTGTTCCAATTTAGCTTAGCATTGGATCACAAGAGTGGCATGTTAGTCTCTACCGAATTTGTTGTTGGTAGTCTTGAGCCCGATGGTGAAGTTTCATAACCCTCAATCCTTTGTTCTATGGAATCAGACCAATAAATTCCCATTCTATTCCCTACATTTTTATTTATTTTTTTTATCTGGCTTTTTTTTTTTTTTTTTTAATTTCTATGCTTATCTTGTTATCATCTGATTATCTATTGCTTAGCTTCCATAAAATATTTCATGCTTTTGCCTAGATCCTTCGTTGGCTAACCCAACCGCTAATCCTTGAGGACGATCAAAAATAAATTTATTTTTGTTTGTTCCGTAATTCGCTATACTGCTTTCTAGATGAAGGATATGGCAATTACATATATTTTCTAGCTTTAATGCTATCTTTAGTCTTACCCTAAATATTCAATAACGTTCGAACAATATTGTCACACTCATTTTTCTCCATATGCATCACATAAAGACAATGTCGTAATGTCGTATAGATAAATGCCCCCAATATGGTAGATTGACAGAATGTTTTTGTGTAGCGGTGGATGGAAAGAAAGTGGGAAAGTGAAATCCTGGGAATTTCGTTTTCAAATGATGACAACTTGGAAGTGTTGATATGCGGGCAAGTTAAAGAAGTGATCCAAACTTTTCATAAGGTGCATTATGTAAATGTTCACAAAAGTAAAGAGTGCACTAGAATAACACGATTGTGGCAGGGGTTCTATAGCAATTCCTCCGTTGCACTCTTCCTTGGCGAAGGTTTGTATTGTTGTTCATATAATTATATAATTTGCTCCTCACACACATATAGGGATAGAAACAGTCAAACAAAGGAATTAAATCTAAATCATTGGCACACACATTTGTTTGAAAACTTAACAAAGAAGCACTTCATAATTTTTAAGCGATATTGGTGGAAACAAGAATTCAACTTGCAGAGCCTTTTCGGACTCATCTTTATGCTATACAATTCAAACTTCTTTAGAAAGCAAATTGTATATATATACTAGTGCAAATCTGCATCGCCTTTTTCAATGCGGGATAAAGACTCTTTCGCCTTTAGTACAACTCAAATTTTTTTCCATTAAAAAATGAGCATACTTTTGTTGGTCCCAAGGGGATGGGGTACAAGTCTAGAGGGGGGGTGAATAGACTTGTATAAGATTTTGCAAATCTTTTCGACCTCTCGTGTGTATTGGACTTAGGATGTTTAGGTCCGATACTTCACGGGATGAAGACAAAGTTTTATGC